>OU015502.1:89887101-90032101 GCA_907164885.2 Dolomedes plantarius
ATATATATATATATATATATATATATATATATATATATATATATATATATATATATATATATATATAGTATATATATGTGTGTGTGTGTGTGTGTGTATGTGTCCACTGACTGGATTATTTTTTTAAAGGTATGTAGTACTCAATAAATCTTCCATATAAATTCATTTTTTAATTATTAACTTTCATTTAATGTGATTCGCATATAAATTAGAAATATAAATTAGAAATCTTATACGAAAATTAGCTTTAATGTTTTAGGAGAATTATGATAAAAATAAGATCAATTCCATATATTGAAATTTCTATACATCGAATTTTTTTCCGGTGCGTTGCTACTTCGATACATGGAGGTTTGACTGTATATATATATATATCTTTGTTTTGATACAAGAAATGACTAGGTTTTTTTCAAAAGTAACTTTGTTTCCTTATATTTCTTTAAAATTATTATCTTAAATGTAAGAAGTACGCAAGTGACAGACTTGGGCACTTTTTACATTGCAAATATTTTTTTAAAGAGACATAAACAATAAAAGCCATTTTTGAAAAGAATGACTTTGTCACTTATTGGACCAAGCCAGATGTATATATGATTTGGTGCCAAACCAGATGTCTGTATGACAGTATTTAAACTGTGGGATGTACCTAGATAACAATCCAGCATTCCTAAAAATAGAAATTTTATTTATTTGATCGCAAATGAAAGTAGTGAGAAAAAAAAGTGCATAAATATATGAATTTATTTCATATTTGATGTTTTCCACAGATTTTCAAATCTTGCTCTATGATATATATATTCTATTGTAAAATATTACTGGTTATTTCAGAAAAATAAATTGCTATACCTTTTAATACTATTGAATTCTAATTTCCTTTCATCATATTGCTGACATCAAGGAAATCTATGATTTAGAGATAAGCACGGCCTGTCCAGAACCGAAATTAGTTGTATTTCTTTACATTATCTTCTTTGTAATAAAAGTTATAGCAAAGTCTTTTAATTTCTTAATATGATATTATATACTTCAGATCCCACATGCTTAATTTACAAGGAATTTAAAAGGTATGTATGGGGAGAATTAATATGTCATTCAGGTATGTATATATGGCACATTTCTCTCATAAACATCACTATATATTCGGGCCTAAATATTAATTTCGAAGCGCTGGTCTGATTAATAAGATTACATCGCAAATATAGATTCAATCCATATATTTACACATTCTTATGAAATGAATAATTTATATTAACGTGCGAAATTCTGATATATATATATATATATATATATATATATATATATATATATATATATATATATATATATATATATGTGTGTGTGTGTGTGTGTGTGTGTGTGTGTGTGTTTGTTTATTAAAATAGTAATATATTCATTATAGAACTGGTATAAAAATGTTATATACTTTCAAAAATAAGCTTCTTTTTTGATATGCAGACAAAAAACAACCATAATCAAACCTTTTTATTGAATTCCAGATGTATTTGAATAATTTGATAAGATTTCTAATTCATATATAAATATTGTATTAGCATTTATTATATATATGGTGGCTAAACGTAATTATATATTAACGGAACATCGAAGCTCTAATGGTTACTAATAAATTCAGTTTTGTTAAATTTATGCAGTACATCGAAAAAATGCTGCATTATATACAAACAAAAAATATATCCCTGCAATGAAATAAAAAAACACTGTGGGACGTAGATTTTAATTTAATTTAATTTAACAGTGTTAAGAATGAGACTATGAGTGTATATAAACTATTACAAGCCACTCTTGTTGTATATATATATATATATATATATATATATATATAATCTTATCAGTATATTTTCTTTTCTAGACACACGCAGAGTAAACATTTATAAATACTTTTTTCTGAAATATTTTTTCAATAAAATTTTCTTAATTTAAATAAAAAGAGTTTAATTGTAAAATCTTATTTGACTCTATCAATAATTCCATGATTAAACAAATATTCTGCAAAACAAGTAAACCCTAAATTTCCTTTTAAATAAAATACGTTTGTATGGATTTAAACTTTATTCCTTTCTGTCAATTCTTTGAAGATTTCTTTTTCATATTCTGATTTAGGACAACAGAAATGACATTTTTAACGTTCAAACTTAACTAATTAAAATTTATTTCCGTAAAAAGTTCAATAATCGTACTTTTAAACATTACCTTCCAAATAATAGTCAAGTTCGTTTATATAAAATTGACAACAGATGGCGATAGCTGTCGAGTGCTAAGAAACTATTTGGCGGCAAAATATTCTCGTGCTCCTAGATTTTCTATTCAAATGAGAATAAAGAAGGTAACCCCATCTGCTGCTTAATCGCACATCCATTAAGCCACCATTATGAAACAATTACCCAGGTTTAGTTATGTATTCAAAGGGCCACCTCATTTTGTTTTCATTCGTTAGGTTTTAATTAAAGCACTAGACTCTTAAAACTTTTGATGACAGAAATGTGTAATTATTTTTCAAGACAAACCTATTTTGCAAATGTCAGCTTTTCAAATACAGAAAAGGGTCTGTTGCAAATGGTTCTGCTGATGAGTATTTTATGCTGTTAAGTTAATGTCATTGGATTTTTTCTTTGAAAAAACTTAGGTGTCAGGAGATCAAAATGAGTTTCATTTATGTAATTACTGACGGTTGAAAAACGAATTTAAATTTAGTAATAATGCATATATGTTTGGAATAATTATTGTTGAAGTATATGCATTAATTAAAATATATTTTATAGAATATGTTACATGGTGGCAAACGGAATGTTACTTTTTGGGGTTTAATAGAACAAATTTCAAAAGTTAAATAATAATTTACAGTGTGGATTTCAATCACTTAAGGCTTCTGTGTACTAACCCTGCTGGATTTGTTTACCTCAATGTTAACCTATGGATAAAATGTGTCTACTGTTTAAAGAACATAAATGCTGATAACCCAATAAAAATGGTATTTTCAGTGTATCCTGAACGGTTCTGCACCCAACAACAGAATTCATTTCATAAATTTCGTCCACTAAAGAAATTTAAGAGCGTTTAAGATACACTATACCAGACTTTTCTCCCCGAATAATTAAACATTTTAAATATTATTTGCATTTTTCTTAAACAAAATATACCCAAAGGTGTCAAAATTTATTTTTCTACTACGGCGTATAATTAAAAATTTTTTTAAATACAAGTCGGTAAACCTTTGACAAAATTTATTTATAGGTTAACATTGAGGAGAGATAATCTAATAGGGTTAGTACATAGCAGCATTAATGCCTTTAATCCTAGCACAGGTATATTGACATGACTTTTCAACTTTCGGGAAAACATATTTTAAGAAAATATGTGTTTTAATTTCCGTGAAGGAAATATTTTATTATTAAGTATGCGAGATTGCTTGCATTAAATTTTTATATCCATGTTTTATATATTAATGCCATTACTTTGAATATAATTTTAAAAAACAAGTCAGTTGAATGCTACTATTTGTCAGCTTCCATCTGTAACAGTGATTCCCAACCGGTGAGCCGAGGCACTTTAACTAATTACCTTACGGGGCCCATTTTTACGATTCTCACTTTAGAACGGGAAATTTCATCCCCCTTTGTACGATTAAGTTAGGTTTGGTTTGATTTTAAAGCCGATTCCGAACGACTACAAACGTCCATACCAAAAGTGGCAATCAAACCCACCCACCCCCACTTTGTAAGAACGGTCATTAAGAGGTTATAGGTTATATATATATATATATATATATATATATATATATATATATATATATACAGTGGAATCTCGATCGACCGTTTTTCCATATGTGTCGTTTATTTCACTCAGTCCAGATGATCATATTGCTTTGTTATTTTGCCGCATCTATCGTTTTCCCGCATTATCGTTAAGTTAATCGGTCCCTTGAAAAACGATAGATCGAGATTCCAGTTTATGTATATATGCATGCATATATGTATGTATATACAGTATGTATATATATATATATATATATATATATATATATATATATATATATATAGATATATGTATGTATATATGTATATATATGAACTGCTGGCCACTGTAAATGCAACACCCTGAAGGAAACATGCAAATAACATGAAATTTACAACATGCATTAGCGGAGATGAGATATGCAAATGATTAGAATTTCAGCGCAGACGCACATCAAGACGCACATATATATATATATATATATATATATATATATATATATATATATATATATATATATATATATATATATATATATATATATATATATATATATATATATATATATATATATACATATATATATATATATTCATTATTGGGCCCATATTATTGGGATACGTGCTATCCCAACCGTAAGGGAAAGGTTGGGGTGCCGTTAGTTAGAACAGGTGTGCCAGCCAGTTTTTTTAGTTAAACGAAAAAAAAATTGTTGTTGCTGTTTCTAATGCCCCCCTGGAGCGGAATTTATTCCAGACCAGGTCCATATTGGCTAGCGTGTTGAGGAGTGTGGCTCCAGTTTATAATAGCACCACAAGTGTAGGAGTCCTATTGAGCCAGGTGTCACTAGAATTTTGACCGAGAACACCCAGGAGCGGCATCTGGAGTATCATACCATCTCCCACTCTCTCTGACCTCATAGATGGACTCTCCAGTATACGGATTTAACATGCCCGTATCCGGCCTAAACACGTAGGTATTTAACGGCGCTTGTCGGAATTCGATCCAACCACCCTCAGCACTGAAAGCCGACACGCTACCGCTAGTCTACGTCGAGCCCATGAAAACATTAGTACGGCCCACTGAAATATGATGTGGAATTACTCTTACACTCGACAAACTATGACACATATACGTAAGATGGAAATTTTATAGTGGCAACTATGTATGTACAAAGTATACAGAAGAGACACAGAAGTGAAACTTTTATAGACCTTCGAAGTATTAACCAGCATTGTTTAGTTCTCGTTGCTAAGGTTCTAGAGGCTGCAGGATTCTGATCTGCTGATTCTTCGAATAGAGTGGTCCAGCCTGCAGAATCTCTGGTGGAATACACTGTGCGGTTCCTTCATCTTGGAGATGAGATCAAAGTCAATGGGAGTTAAGTCCGAGGAATATGGGGGGTGGTAGATAATTTCCCAGCCCCAGCGAGCAAATACATCAGCCACAGTGTGCGCACAAGCATTTT
Source organism: Dolomedes plantarius (assembly GCA_907164885.2). Lineage (NCBI taxonomy): Eukaryota > Metazoa > Arthropoda > Arachnida > Araneae > Dolomedidae > Dolomedes > Dolomedes plantarius. Next base: position 89,892,320 of record OU015502.1, read on the forward strand.
CCTTCCATCAGTACGATGCAACAAATTATTTCGTACGATAGACCGACAACTAAAACATGGCTGTGTTCATCTTGTCACTATGCAGGCTTGTGATGTTTGTGGAGAGAGTGCATTATCTCTTAGGTAAGGCAGATATGTGACGTACGTGTGGTCTAAGCTGCTTTCTTGGGTTCTTCTGCGTGGGGGGACAACAGTGTTGCCACTATCTACAACAGTGACCATATACAACAATGTTGCCACTATTAAAGTTCCATCCCTCGTAGATGTATTGGTTCCTCAAGGTGAATTAGCTGTCCTCACATCCAGCAATGTTAGGCTTGACATCCAGCCTCCGTGTTATAAACATCCATCTCAAATTCTCACATTAATAAACTAAACTTTTTGTGATTTCCAATGATAGTCCTTTAGTGTAATAATATAAAATCCAATGGCTATAATTGAAAGTCTAATAATATATTCTATTCTAGTTTTTGTTAATTATGTCTTCCAATAAATAAATAAAATCAGCAATAGAGTAAGTATTTATTTGAACTTAAATTTAGTATTTTCCTGAGATATATTTAACTTTAATTTAATATGTTAAAAATTTATAAAAGTAGAATTCTTACAAATTTGCCGAAAACATGAAGATGATGGAAATCCCTGATCTATAATTTTGAAAACCTATTGCCTTCAATGATCTTTTTAAAATATCCTGTTGAATGACATTCATATAACTTAAATGTTTCCCATTTCCAATTACATTTTAGAATCAGTAAAATGAAGAGCGTGACAAAATACTTCAATTGCTAAATGTTGTCAACTAACCAATCATACACGTAACGAAATCCATGTTACACTGATACATTATCGACATAAAATTTAGGAATTTAATTTACGTGGAACTACAGAAATTTGAATTTATATCTGCTATCACTCATCCATTTCATAGAAAGGACTAATGTTTTGGATTAATGTAGTATTAATGAAATGTTTGGATTAATGAAAGGATTAATGTAAATGAATATCATTTTTCATGTAGAAGACCTTTGTTAGCGTTGAAGCTACAGTATTCAGTAAATATATTTATGAAATTAATTTATGTACTGTATTATTCAACTGTTAATTTTAAGATAAATTTAAATTGTTTTTTAATTAGCAATAGTTTTGTTTTTAAGGCCTTGTGGAGGGGAGTGACATTTGATGATCTGTCAAAGGTCCTTAAGAAACGTAATGTTTTTAGCCTTAATATTCACAAGTTCGTTTAAAGAACTAAGTATCACATGTAAATATTAATTACACTAATGGATTTTCATATTTCAGTCTGATATGAAAGTTTACTTAATAGGAGAATTTTTTAGATATATAACTTGCTTATTAGAATGTACACATTTCTGAATTTTCTTTACAAAATTAATAGTTAAACACTTTCGGAAAAATTGTCTTAACACTTTATATTTATTAGGTTTTTCAGTAAGTATGTTGACGACAATTCGTAATTTAATTTTTGAGAGCGTCTATAAAAGTATTAGATACATTTCACTGAATTATCAGTTATTTTACATTAATATTGTACAGAAATTGTACACTAATATAGTTATTTTATGAATTTTAATATGAAGGTTTTCGTTCCCATATGAAACGTATAACAGGTATCTAACACCAAAAAAAAGATGAAAATTAATTTTTATTCAACACAGTAGTGTACATAAACTGTGGATTCCGTGTGTAAAAAATCCCTTTGAATTTGTTTAAAAGATTTTATCGCAAAACGGTGTAAGTAAAATCTATCATTCAGTTTCAACTTAAAAAGAAACTTTTTTCTTTCATGAATCAGGAATCCTCTTCAAAACAAAGTATGATGGAAAAATAGTATCTCCAAAAATTCAATTACGCAGCAGCTGTTTTCAATCTCTTCAAGGGATTACATATCAGGATTAAAACCCAGCAATCTTTATCTTCCTGAACTCAGATCACATGTCCCTAGCTGTCCCATTTTCAATCTAAAAAAAGAGAACTGGTGGCACTATGGCTTATCTTTTTTAATGTTGGCGGGAAAGCCTAACTGGCGTCTTGCTGTCGCCAGACAGTGGCTTGGCGCCAGAAACATTTACATGCCACCAAAAGAACCCACTTCAATGGTTGTTTTGAATTTTATTAGTTTCCTTGATTCCACATCTAAGGAAGTGAAGCGATAGATGTACAGGGTTCCAGATCTATTACTGTACAGTATTTACGCATTTTTATGAAGATTTTATTCCCGGCCGCATTGAGATATTTGTTTTTGTGTGTGCTAAGTGTTCTAGGAAATTGCAATTGAGTGTTATAAGGATATGCAGAAGAAACATTATTTCCGAATATTTATTAAAGTACTTACGAGATTTCTAAGATGATTTGCATATCTAATAACACAGAATGCATTTAATATCTCTTCGTATGAAAAGCTTACGAATTATACTTCATTGGTACCAAATTTATTGAAATATACCAGTATAGAAATTCACAGGAAATAGATGTCTTCAGAATTTGATATTAATTCTTTTACAGCAGTTTTCTTTTTATCATCTATTCCATTTATGTGAAACTACTCTAGCCGGCCACCCCTATTCTACGGCCACTTTTTTCGGAACCATTACTGGCCACCGTAGAGAATTTTTACTGTATATGAATCACTTAAAAAAATTAATCCTCCGTATTGCTTGAAGAATGTGCTTTCTAACTCATTTTGATGCTTTCTAAATGCATACGAGCCCTAGAAAATTTAACAATCATTCTTTAGACTACGCGTTTAATTGAAATCAATTCTTTGAAAGCCTACAATCTCTTTCTTTCTATAATTTTAAGAGTTTTATTTTTTTAGAGCAGTGGTTCCCAACCGTTGGTCCGTGAGAGCCTCGGGAATGGTCCGCACCATATTCAAAAAAAGTCGCCAAGTAAATGGGGATTTTGAAGCAATGTTCATTGAACTAGATGGGCCGAATATATACGATGACTATCAGGTGTTGAGTTAAATTACTTAAAAGTTTAACATAATTATTTTATAATTAGAATATGATACGTTAGAATGTGAGTAGTTTAATCCAGTATCCCTTTTGCCTAAGGGATATTCTATACCCCCATACCCTCCGGAAGGTTACCCCCCCCCCCCTCAGGTCGATGAGAGGTGGTGGTGGTCCGCACATGGTTCAATTCCTGACTTAGTGGTCCGCAGACTTCTACGGGTGAGGAACCACTGTTTTAGAGATTTGATTTGTCTAAGGAATGAAACATTAGGCCTAGTGTTCTTTTTAGTTACACATCTTGGAAATTATCAGTGGATACCAATGAGTAAAAAATATTAATAAAAATACATAATTTGGATGTCAAGGGAAAAATAGGTTGATTAATAGAAAGAAATAATTTTTAAATAAATTTATTTATTTTTTTTTATTCGTCATGCTAGTTACTTTTTTAACCGCAATTTTTACCTCCGTAAGTGTTCTTGTGGTATTTAAATACCAAGTAATTTTCTTACAATCCTAAAAACTAGTTTAGCGCTATTAATTCCATTAATCCCCCCAAAAAGTTACATTAGCTTATTGCTAATTCACTACTCTTTTCATGATTGCCAGTAAATGGAGACCTGTCGATATTCATTAAAATGGTCTAACTACTTTAAAAAAATTGCAGAAGCAAGCATGTGAAACATCCCTCCAAAAATAATAAGTATAACGTTATCTTTTAAAAGCATAAAAGTTCTATTATGGTGAATTACTATGAATTATCACGGGCAAAAAATTCATCTGTGTCACCATGAGGTACAAAATAGATTTTTCAGCTGTACACTGTTTTATGGTGTAAAGTTACCAACAAATACACCATAAACGATTTTTTTTCAACGGTTGTCCAAGTTTTCATTTGATATTTAAATACAAAGTTATTTCCTAACAATCCTAACAACTGGTTAAGCGATATTAATACCATTAATCACAGAAAAATACATTATCGTATTGCTAATTCACTAATCTTTTCATGATTGCCAATAAATGAAGACCTCTCGATATCAAGTAAAATGATCTAACTACTTTCTAAGAATTACAGAAGCAAACATGTGAAATATCCCTGCAAAAAATTATAACGATATATTTTAAAAATATAAAAGTTCTATTGTAGTGAATTTCTGTGAATTAGCAAGGGCAAAAAATTTATCTGTGACACCATTAGCTACAAAATAGATTTTTAGCTGTACACTGTTTTATGGTGTCAAAATACCAACAAATACACCATAAACGTATTATATTTTGTTAGTATTTTTTAGATAACGGGAAACAAATCTCTCAAAGGACTCTAAAACAAACTAGGGAAAAAGCAGGAATCAATTTCGTTATCTTCAATCTATCAGACTGATATTCTAAGGAGTTAACAACCTTGTCTGTATGCATGTTATCCTGCTGAAAGGAAGACTAAATTAATTCATATTGTTAAAAAAAATCTCTTAATAATCCTTCTGTCTCTAAATATTCAGTGTAAAGAAAACTCTTCCACCGTTAGAATTAAAACTCATTCTTTTACAAAATTCTTACTGTTTTCGGGACAGGAATCTACCCACTATATACGGCATCAACAAACTAGCCACTGAAATTCAGGTCGGTGCAACTGATCCAATTTGCAAACAATTCAAAGTTCTTTACCCTATCAGTATTGAAGTAAACGACTAATTATTTGTGAGAATCATAAAGCATTTCTTAATGTAGATAAAATATAACTGAAATTAAATAATTCAACAGAGCAAGATTATCTTGCTCTCTTGAGTTTTTTAATTTTAGTTATATTTGTTCGTTTTCAATATGAGGATTTGTTGTAACTGCGCAATCTTTTATTGAAAATTTAAAATTTTCAACTCTAGGGTAGGTTTTCAGTTAATTTGTTCGGAAGTCTATGCCCAATTTATAAGTTTTAGTTTGTGTTGAATTGTTTAAATTATGATGTTTAATGTAGACAAAATATAGATCCGTATAATTGCTAGATTTTTTTTAAATGAAATAGTCGAAGGAAAACGTCTTATTTTATTTTATCAAGTATCTATAAATAGTTTTTAAGAATAAAAATTAATAACATAAGGATGATGAGATAATTTAACTAAAACAATAAATATGCAAATAAGTAACTTTACACGCAAAAAGTCTAATATAGAAATAATAATAAAAAATATATATAAATTGCTTGTTTTTAAAACGTGATCGAATTTATTTTTTCTGGAAAATTATGAAATGTAATATTTGAAGAAGGCATTTCGTATATACCTAAAATTATTCTGTAAGAACAAAAATAATATGTAATTAAACAACAGTAATGATCCAATTTAATAGCATTAAATATTATCACTGTTTTTTATTTTCTAAAAAATTTATAAAGTTATTTAAAAAATCAACAATATCTTCTGCAGATTAAATTGGAATATAATTGTAGACTTAAGTCGTCTCTTGATTCTACATAACAAGTAATCAAAAGAAACAGAGGACTACAAAGATATAAAACTTGCATGATTCATATTCTTTCCGTGATAAAATAAACCAAAATATTCCATTTCTGTCGTTGTTTTCTACATTTTCATAAGTATGTAAGGAAAGTGATGAGAGATAAAACTATATTTTCAAATATTCATGTTGAGCCGAAGCAGAATTTCGACCTGGTTATCTTGTTCTCAAAGCTAATGGCGTAGATTAGATTATGGTTTGTTTTATGCGCGTAGGTTTTGCAATCTAATAGATTTTTCGGCAAATATCGATGTTTTTCTCAGAATTTAAATGTAATTTAGAGGTAGAAAGAAGAAGCGTTGTATCGAAATACATTCACATTCCAGATGTGTTCGCAAGTTCTCACGTATTGTTTCCTTTAGGATATTGATTTCTTCAGGGAACTGACGTTAAATGATTTCCATATTGCAAGACAGCAGTCGTGAAGATTGCAGTTTTGCTTTTTCTCCATATTTCAATAAAATAATTTAAACACAGATATTGGAATGACGGAATGTTTTCGTTGATATTAATAATAAATGTTGATCCGGATCAACTACTGGTACCGTATTCTATAAATTTCAAGTAAACTTCTCATCATAACAGATAAAAAATTACAAAAAAAACACCTAAAATTGCATAATTAATTGCAAAATGATACTTTATACAAATTTGAAAGATCTTTCAATCTTAAAAATAAAAATGGTTTTACTCTAGTAGCAATGTTTAACATGTATATAGGAATTTCTATGGTTATAATGTATTTTGTAATCATATATTATTTTAGTTTTGTTGCTTTTAATTTTCAATTTTCATGCCTATTTCAAGGATCCTTATGCGTAGATAAAAATTGTCAACTTTATATATATGTACTATATATATATATATATATATATATATATATATATATATATATATATATATATATATATATATAAATTTAGGACTACTTATTAACGATAATGATGGTCTTAACATAAATTTCTTTGATCTATATATATATATTAGTTCCTATGTTAGACCAAATGTTTATATTTGAACTATAGGGTAAGATATCTCATTGAATATTTGAAATTGTTAAACATTTGTTATCATGAATAAATACAGTGGTACCTCGACTTACGAGTTTAATTCGTTCCATGACGGAGCTTGTAACTCGAATATACTTGTATCTCGAATCAATTTTCCTCATTGAAATGAATGGAAAAGCCATTAATTCTTTCCGGGCTCCCCCCCCAAACCCCGCAATTTTTTGTTACATGTTTTTAAATTAGAAGAATGTGCTTATAAACGACGAACATTGTATAAAAACGCAATACAATAGAATGTACGGCAATAAACGTGTTTTATTAAATGTTACGTACAATATTTACCTTGGAGATCAGACTTGAAGATGCTGATGAAAGAGGAGGAGAAAAGCTGAACTGAAAAATTAAATCTTATTCGTTGATTTTTTTATCTTTTCCCCACATTTTCCTCGCTTTCGTATTTATTACGAGCTACCCTCTTAATGTGAGACACGGAAGCTGAGCGATTGTTGCATCGTTTAATGGGATGTAATGTCCAAATTTCTCTTTCTGAGAATCTGTAGATTCTTTTTTCAGAATCCGTAGAAGGAGGAGAGCTTGCGATCCTAGGACCAAGGTCATCCCATCCCCTAGACCCCATGGAGAGTACCAGTGTGGGAGAGTGAATTGAAGCTATCTCTCTGCGAGACTATCTCTTGCGTTCGGTTTCGGAGGGCGACTCAAGTGTGGGCAGAGCGAGCTGCCCCGGGTGATAATGATTGAGTGTTAATCTCTAGGTTTTAAACTGAATAGTAGTCTTAGAATAATATGTATAATAATTGTACATAAAGGTTGTAAAGATTATGCTTCTCGTGTTCTCATTTGATGAGCACATGACGTTCGCTGCGTTAACTAGCTGTGAGGATCTGAAGCTTGCTCGTAACCCAAATTTTAGCTCGTAACTCAAAGCAAAAAATCTGCCGAGAGAATGCTTGTATCTCGAAAAACTCGTAACTCGAGACACTCGTAAGTCGAGGTACCACTGTATTTATAAACAAGTTTGCTAATACACCTCGGCGAATTAATTTATTCTGTTTGGTATGTAAAATTATTAATCATAGTATAGCTTTTTAAAATTTTGAACGTTATCTTATCCACACAAAAATTATGAATCCTTACCCAAATAGTTTATTTTGCGATAATAATACTATGGAATTTCACGCTTTATTCATCGGTAGCAGCCCAGATTTTTCGTACTGTTGCCAGCTTAATAAATATCCTTCCTAATACATTGTCTCAGCTTTGAAACTATTTTATAACGAAAAACATTCTCCACGGAAAAAAAGCCTGGTATCACGAACTGTTTAAATGTATCGATTACACAATATGTAATGAGAACAAATGGGAAATAACAGTTTTTATTTTCAAACTTGGCAATAAGTACATCTCCCTTTTTTTCCGTTCAAAGGAAACATAGAAAAAGAAATATTTCCAGAATGCTTCTTCGTTGCTAAGCATTAGTTAATTTATAAATCATTGTTGAAATAATTTTATTAGACGTCTAGTCTTTTACTACGGGTGTTTAGGAAAATGAAGAAAAAATCCTAGAAAAAACAAAATATAATACTATTTGTGCGTTAAATCAAATGATAAAATGTCATGTTTCGCAAAATTTTTGTTTTCTTTAATGCTCTGGATATTTAAATCATATTCCAGACTGCAATGGAAATGTATAATTCCAATAACTGTTTTTTTTCAGTCAGACGCAATAGCATGTTATTCTTTCAGTAGGAAATTGTTTTTGCATTTAAATGAATAATCACATAAATTAATGTTTCTTTAAAACAATGCGTTTGAAATTTATTACTTGGAATATAATATAAAGAATTTATATTTTGGGAAATATTAAATATAGCATATACCAAATGGATATATATATATATATATATATATATATATATATATATATATATATATATATATATATATATATTATAATCAACATAATTTTTAAGATATGCAATATGAATATATTTAAATCGATGTATTTAATATTTATGTTGAAGCATCAATAGAATTTGTGCAGTATATATTTACGTACTTTACGTACTAAATATATACTGCTGAAATTTTCAACTCTCTGTATGCTTCAAACATGAGAATTAGTTTAGAGATTGCATATATGAACGCATGTTAATGTTGTAGCACGTTTTCATTAATGTTTCGTTAGTGAAAAGTTATGTGAATAAGTGAATATCACAAGTTTCATATTACTACTCTCCGACTTCTTTGCCTGAAAATAATGTTTTTTGTGAAATTATGGACTAAACAGTTTTAGAAGACCATGGATCTTGTCAACCATATCTTGTCAACCATATGACAGAAAAGGGTTTAGAATTGAGGTAGTTTCAATCAAGAATCTTTTAAAGATATGATTACCAAATTTTTAAGTCACATAAAACAAAAAAAAGAATAGATAAAATGTTTATTTTTACAGCTAGAATAAAATCTGTATGATGGTACGAAAAGTGTAAATAAAATTTCTGAAAAAACAATATTTTTCCTGATGGATTTATTAGAGAGCAATACTTCTTCAGAAAACATAAAAAGTCCTATTGAATTGCTTTTCGTCTTTCCCTTGTACATTCTGCCCTTGTGAAGAGAGCCTATGGCCTATGTTTTTAGATATAGAAACAAAATTGAATATTATATATCTAAACTAAATATCCCTAAAAAACCAAAATTTTAAAACATAATAGACTTATATAGCAGCTAAAAAACAAATTGTCAATTGCAAAAAAATCACCAAATCTAAAACCGTTCCTATAACTGGAAACTTTAAATCATTCCCTGATATTAACCACAACAAATTCTAGCTCAAATTCCTGACCAAAATCGTACCCAGACTTTCCCAGTGACATAATACTGACTTGGTAAGAGCCTCGTGAGCTATTTCAGATATCCGGTTGAAGCCTATGTGCCACAGAGTTCAACCCTGGCTTCGCGTGGGAATCGCACCAGCAATTACTAATCGACCCTCATAGATTTGGCTCGGATTCAGCTTTCTTGGCTTCGACGCTCGCACGGATTCGCAAGCAAAATTCGATTGCAAATCCTGTATAATAATTCTGTATTAGAGTACATCGTATATCGTGTCTACTTTACATAAAATTTTAGTTCTTCATATTTCCACTAAGTCTACCTATTTCATCAGCATATGGGGGTTTTGTGAAAGTTTTTCAAAGGTCGTCAGAAGAAACAGAATATAATTAAAACAGTTAACTAAAAGTTAGGAAACTATCAATATAAATGCTTTACATCTATTACTTTGTTGGCATGGTGAATTACTGTAATACTGTAAGGAAGGTAGAAATAACTATTGAAACATTTTTTTATAGAGGAGAGCTGTAAATTTAAAACTGTAAATATATCTTGAGACAAAGTAGTTGTCATCCTTTGAGCTATGAACAACTTTGTTCATATGGCACCATGTTCTGATACAGCTACGAAAAGTTATTTTAAGATAATTTAGCTAATTGTGATAATGAGTTAAAATTATTAAAAAATCACGTATTGGAATTGATTACTACATATAAATTGTAGAAATAATTTATTTGTATTTGAAAAAATAAGTTTTTATAATGAGCGCATATTTGTTGTATTTTTCGTTTTCCAGAATATTTGAGAAATGTAAAGCATTTTCTAAAATTTGTATATGACATCTTCACCAAGTTATTTCCATACATCTCAAAATGATATATTTTTTAAGTAAAAAAAGATTCCTCTTTCGGCCGAATGATGTCTAACCTGAAATTTAAAACTAATCCAAAATATTCCGTCTAAATGTAAAGAGAAGCAATAAACATCGCTTAAAATACATATGACTTAGTTATCCGTGGCTCAATTTTACTTATTTTTGTTTTACTCTGTTTCTACTCATATCAGAACATTCTTACGAATAAATCGAAGACGTTCAACGTTTTTGCTTAGGTACAGGAAAATTAAGGAGAATTTTTTGTCTTTTATGGTAAAATAGCATCTAAAAATTTAACATAATCAAAAACGTGTTTGTAAATACCATACTATTTTTATAAATTGGTCAATTTGAAGTAATTTTTAATGAAATTTATCTAAAACGTCTATCACTCTACACAAAATTCTAATGCTACTATTTTAATTTCCTTCTCAGACAAGATACATATGACATTTACCTTCAAAATGATCTACAATTTACAGAAATTTTAAATTTCAAAAATAATACAGACAATTTTATGTTCCAATATGAAAAATTTCCCCGATTCGTCATTCCTTTCCTTATAAAAACAGCCCCAAACCAAAAACTATTTATTATACATCTATTATAAGCTTCATTTCATTAACAATAGCATCTAAAGCATATACTGAAAATTTTATCAAATTATATACATTATTATGTGAAATATCATGATAATGGTAGAGATTTGTGCTAAAAAACATAATTATGAGAAACAAGCATTTAGAGTTGTTTTGTAGCAGACGATGTTTTTAAAAATAGGTATAACTCTGCTTCTAATTGATGTAGAATGAAAATCAAAACGGTTTTGAAAAGAGAAAAAATTTAATTACACGATTCTTGAAAAAAATAAAATTGACCAAAATATTCAAAAAATGACATTTTTAACGTAGTCAGTCACCTTGCAACAAAGTGGTATATGGATACAAGAAAGATATTGCACATGAAAGTAAATTCACTGGTTGTCATTGTAATTGAGGAATAGTCAGAAATTTTTGAAATAAGAATACTGTGCTCTCAAAAGCGATGCAGCATTAAAAAAAAAATTAGGTCTTTGGTTTAAATACAAAATTCCAAATACAGTGACATTTCTGTATAGTGACCAGTAATGGTTCTATAAAAAGTGTCCGTTTTGAGGGGTGGTCGCCGAAAAGAGGTTTTTTCCATAACATTGGCTCTATGGAATCTTCAATTGGTACTAAACAAATTATAACTATTTAAAGACATAGCCGTCGAATAGAGGTTACGGTTGGGAAGTTTCATTGTCTAACATCATCGCTCCATATTCAAACATAAACAATAAATGACTCGTACAATACTTCAATTCTATGTAAATGTAACTGTTTAAAACGCAATTTTCAACTTCTGTATTATATTACAAAAATTATTTAATCCCATTATTTCTCTCTATCATTCAATCGAAGAAGTTATGAAAGAAAATCATCTTTTTCAATAAACAACGTAAAATCCAAGATTCTCTATCTTTGCCGAAGAAATATTTCACGAAAATTCCTCGTAAGCAGAAACTCTTTTCAGACTTTATCTTCAGACATTTCTCTTCCGCAATAAAAGACCAATCAAAGTACTATTTCTTTTCAATTGAGTCCAAATTTAATATTTTGCTGCGATTTTTACAGTCCAGTAGCTTTTGACAACGGATCTGGTAACAGATGTTTATGAGGCAAACGATGGAAAAGAAGGGATTTCATGCATAATTCATAAAATATCTTTTCTGGTGGAAAATTTCTTTTCATGGACTCGCAGCTCTTTCAGAAAATTTCGATAATATGCGGGTTATACCCCTTTTAATAATTCTTAAATTTGGAATATAAGTTTATCAAATATCCGGACTAGAATTAGGAAAGTATCTGTTTTAGATAATTCCAGATGTTGCATAGAAATCTTCAAGTGAACTCCACAAAATTTAATTTATATTTTCAAATACTTAGAGGAGCATTATATATATATATATATATATATATATATATATATATATATATATATATATATATATATATATATATATATATATATATATATATATATATATATATATATGTATGTATGTATATGCAAAATACTAATAAATAACAAGAATGGCTTTTCATCGCTTATATTCTCTCATAGTCCCATTCTTAACACTGTTAAATTAAATTAAATAAAAATGTACGTCCGAAATTTTTTTTTTCTTTCATAGCAGGGATATATATTTTGTTTATAAATAATGCAGTATTTTTTCAAAGTACTGCATAAACTTAACAAGACTGAATTTATTAGTAACCATTAGAGCTTCGATGTCTCATTAATGTATAATTACGTTTGGCCACCATAGTTATAATAAATGCGAACACAATATTTATATAAGAATTAGAATTTTTATCAAATTATTCAAATAATTTTGGAGGTCGATAAAAATATTTGATTTCGGATATTTTTTTTGTTTGCATTTCAAAAAAGAAGCTTACTTTTTAACGCATATAAAAATCTTATACCAGCTTTATAATGAATATATTACCATTTTAATAAGGAAAAAAAATAACCAATTCTGCGAAATTCATTGTCAGAAGCACAAGTTTTTCAGATCATGCAGTATTCCTGATTATGAACGGAAATTAAATTGAAAAACATGCCATCCGTTCATAGGGATGTTGATTCAATAAAAATATTTTATTCATAATTTTAAAAAATGGTGAAATCATCGTGATTGTGTGCTCTAAGGAGTTACTAAAAATTTTCTTTTGCAAAAAAAGGAGTTATTCAAACATATTTTATGCTTTTACTTATATTTTTTGACAGATATTCATTGAGTTAATATTCTTCAGAAATTAAAGATATTCCTATGGGTAGAAGATCTCAGAAGTGGTTTATAGAAGCGTGACAGATACGGATTTGAATCATGCTTTTCCCTCGTTTCGTAACAGTTCTTTGAAACATCCGTATTAACGCGAAATGGAAATTTTAACATCACCCACTTCTCGCTCCAAAACCTGAAAATTGAAATCTAAATGACGTGGGACTTTAAAAGCATGAAATAAATTTATTTCATGAATACACTGCTCTCAGCGGACCCAAACGCAACGGAAAAATCTTACAAATTAATAAATGACTTCGATTTCTATTCCTGGAATTATTTCATAAAATTCTTAAGCAATAAAAATGATGCATTAAAATGATTTCCGTCTGCAAATAATATTGAGCTTGAATTTTGTGAGAAAAATGTAAGATACATGAAATGTTCTCCCATATGTATCAAGTATCTTCTTTAATAAGTGAAAATGGAAAAGAAAAATAGCTTTATGAAAGGATTTAATTTTTTGGATTGAAAATACATCTATAGATTGCAAAATTGCGTAAAGATTTGTATAAACGTAATAGATTCATTTCTTCAAATAAATAAAAAAATTAATCTTGCATTTTCTCATGAAGTATTGATAGTAAAAGTGATTGATTATAAACGACGAGATTTCATTTTATGCCTGTGAAAAGAAGAAAATAAAAATAAATGACATTCATAATTTTTTAGCTTTTATTGAATATCCAATGATAAATATGTTTGCTATTTATTAATATTTTGAATCATTACAAATAATGGTTCAAAAAGTGTACTGAAGTTTAGCTATTCTTTTCAATGTTTATGTCAAGATGCCATAATGAAATGTAATTCAAAGAATTTTTCTTAACTTCAATTGTTATTTATTAGTATTTTGAATCATTACAAATAATGCTTCAAGAATTGTACTGAAGTTCAGCTATTCCTTTCAATGTTTATGTCCTGATGTTATAATGAAATATAATTGAAACAATATTTTTTTTTCTTCAATTGTTATTTAATTAGTATTTTGAATCATTACAAATGATGGTTCAAATTGTACTGAATTTCAGCTATCCCTTTTAATATTTATTTCAAGATGCTATAATTAAATATAATTCAAACAATATTTGTTTTACTTCAATTGTTATTTATTAGCATTTTAAATCATTGCAAATGATGGTTCTCAAACTGTACTGAAATTCAGCTATTCCTTTCAATGTTTAGGACAAGATGCTATAATGAAATATATTCCAAATAATATTTTTGTTTACTTCAATTTTTATATTTTAGTATTTTGAATCATTACAACTTATAGATCAAAAGTATACAGAAATTCAATTATTCTTTTCAATGTTTATGTCGTGATGCTATAATGAAATATAATTCAAAGAAAATTTTTCTTGCTACAATTGTGCTTTATTAGTATTTTGAATCATTACAAATGATGGCTCAAAAAGTGTACCTAAATTTAAATAGTCCTTTCAATAATTATGTTATGATGTTATAAGAAAATATAATTCAAAGAATATTTTTTTATTTCAAATAGTTTCCCTGAATAAAATTAATGTGAGCAGTTAGTTCTAATCAGAAATTACTGCAATGTCGAAACGATAGCTTAAATAATACATCTCAATAATAAATGTATAATTTCAACAATCAGAGAAATTTATAGAATTCGAACGTTGTATCTGTTTTAGCAAAATAAGAGTGCAATTTAAATTTTACATCACATAAAGTAAAAATATCCTAATATTTGTTTTCGCAGTATACATAAAACATAAATCATTTTGTACTACAAAAAAAAATTGACAAATTTTACTGTAGTATTTCATGCATTTTTATATATTCTAATATAAAATGATATACGTCATTTTTAGATTACCGATAATCTGTAGAGCACATCTGCAGCTAGTATTTCATACATTAAATATTTTAATTTCATGTATTTTGGTATCGTTACAAATATTTTCTTTTTTTTGCATTGCATTAATTACACTAAAAAATTAAATATTTAAATTTCTATGAAATGACTCTGCTTATTTTTCTATATAATGCTAACTGTATTTCCTTTTTTTTCAGGTAAGTTGAAATTACAGGATCTGCCTGCATTGTTTACTATAAATTAGAAAACGGTAAGATAAAAGAGTTTTTGAATATTAATTGTTAAAAGCGTTTCTTTAATTTTCCAACATTATGATATTCTACTCTCATGGTTAACTTTTCAGAATTTCTGTAGTTGTTTTACTAGAAAGTAAAAAATTTGATTGATTATAAACTTTTGATAAGCTTAGAATGATAACTATGCGCTCTATTGACAATAAAAAATAAAATATATGTTTCAAAATTATTGACCTTTTTCATATCTTATAACTAGGTTTACAAAAGATGTATAAAATACTTTTATTTATTTCAGTTTATTTATTTTTAAGTGGGCTTAGGAAACCGGCAAAAAGTAATTTAAAAATTTGGCTTCATACCGTAAGCAATGAACAATTTCTAAGTTTTATCAGATTAGATATTTTTATAATAGTATTTAAATCAATATTATAAAAATGTTTTTCTTTTTCTTTTCTGTAAAAATTAAAATTGTTTTGGGTTAATAAATTTTTGAAGTTCAATCTCTGTTTATTTGGAACGGATCTATTGTTAAATTTCGGTTATTTTCATAAAACATAAGGTGTTGTTTAAATTAACTTGATTACTGGAACATTTTATTTTCCTTCGATTTACATTTTTATACTAAATTTTGATGTTTAGAAAAATAATTAACAAGTTTTTAAAAGTCTTATACCAATATTTTTTAAATCATTTGCTTACAATTTCTCAATCATAGTGCTTCATGTGTTGCCACATTGAAAAACCTTAAATGCACATTCCGAAAACTTTATTTTTCACAACAGAGACTTACCTTAAAGATGATAAATTAAAAATACTATGCTTAGAATATTACAATTTTTTAATTCTTAATTTTAACTGTATGATGCATGCGAGATACAGAACTGTTAAAAAATATCAAATATAATCCATCGGCATATTTTTGAAATTATGTTCATCGGAAATAAGTTCTTTGCATAATGGTGTTTTAGACATACTTTTACTATTTTAAATCGAAAAAAAGTTTGAACTTATAACAGATAAATATTAGAAGCATTAAACTGACAGGAACGATAATTGTCATTTGCCAATCCAGACTGAAGATCAATAAATTAATATCTTTCAAAAACTCTTATATTTTTATCAAGGTATCATCGTGTCAATTTAAACAAAATAGCGTATTTTCCGTAATGTAGCTGAAATGTAATACGGAATATTAAATTATTGAGATCTTTAACATTTCATTGTTTTACTGCCTGTATGTCTGTATCATTTTTGCATGGTTTTAAGTGCATTTCTTCATATACCATAGGCATTCTGTATTGCCTCTTTTTTAGTCAGATATTGTCAGGATACATTATTGATAGTTCTTATTGCATTACAATGCACTTTTCTGCTTTTAACTGTACTGCAATGATATTATGAGAGAGGACTGGGTGGCAGAGAGCGATATTTATATTGGGCGATCCACTCGAAAGATGCACCGAATATTCAGTAATAACTCATATTAGTAATCTCGAAGCAATCTGAACGAAACAACGTATAACATGCTCCTCAGTAAATAGTACATCAGATCACATGGTTCTCGGATGAGGCGTGGTTACATCCGTATATAAGCCGATGAAAATCGCTTTGTCACCACCATGAAGCTACAGCAGGAGGTGCAGCTCAGTGTTAAAAATGTGTCTCCCTTTTTGTCGCCTCCACTAGAGGACGCTCGCGTGCACTAGCGGGCGGCTTAGACACGGACAACCATACGCTTTAATATGGATTTTTCGTATTTTTCCTAGCGAAAACAAGTTGTTTTATTTTAGTG
Organism: Dolomedes plantarius; assembly: GCA_907164885.2. Lineage (NCBI taxonomy): Eukaryota > Metazoa > Arthropoda > Arachnida > Araneae > Dolomedidae > Dolomedes > Dolomedes plantarius. Next base: position 89,909,295 of record OU015502.1, read on the forward strand.
CGTATTTAATATGAATTTATTTATTCAATTTAACAATTGCTTATTTTCATTCAAAATCTTTATTTCAAGTGCTTTTTTTGCTACAATTCAATAAAATTCTTAAAGGAAATGAGTAAATAAACTTTTTCAGAATAATTGTGTATTGGTTTCAGAATAAATTAGTTCAGAATTTTGTAATAATTTAATAATTAAGGAAATGAAATTATAGAAAAGAATTGTGAAGAAAGTTTTTTATCATTGTTCATAATCTCTTATGGAAAAAAAATGTGAGAAATAATACTGATTAACCAAAACAAACACACACACATAGTAGAAAAGCAACATTTTCTCAATCACAAATAAATTCACAAATAAATTCTTATCAGGACTAATAAAATAGGAAGTCAATTCAGTATTTAATCAGACAATACTTTAAAATATCTTCCTTTGGAAAAAAAATCAGTCAAAGCATCTCAGATTACACTTTTTAAAACCGGAGGTACAATCGTCAAGTTGGTAAATTACTGAATACAATTTTTTTCAGCGAATTAAAAAGAAAAAAACAAATAACTTTGACAAGGACATATCAGCTATATTTTTGAATTTTCACAAAGTACGCATTTTATTGCATAAGCAGATTTTGTACGCAGATTTTGCATAAGCATTTATAGTAACAACATTGTTTATCATACAATCAAAACTTATTTACTTAAGGGGTGTGGTCACTTTTACGTACCTTTAAAAGTATCATTTTTAGACCAATGTTCGATTGTATGTACTACTCATGATTTAAGCTTGATTTATATGAAATTTTTTGAGTAACTGCCTATAATATTGTTTGTTATAGATGCAATTTTTCAAGGTAATTAATAATAATGACTTTTTATGCGTAAAAAGTGAATTTTTTTCTTAAATCGAGCATTTTGCAGTCAACTACTGTGCGCATTCTGTCAAAATAAATTATTAAGGTACATTAATAATTTTTTACTATATGTGATTACAATACTTCAGGCAACAATATCCAGCAACATTATTCTAAAATATATTAAAACCTCTTAGTACGTGCTATTTTTAATTAGAAATTTCAAAAATGACTGAGTAAAAGCTTATAAAAAATTCTTTGAAAATTAAAATATATTAAGGTTAAAACATTTTGGTAGATTTTGTTGTCTAAAGTGTTGTAATCACATATAGTAAGCAATTATTAATGTAACATAATAATTTATTTTGATAGAATGCGCACAGTAGTTGACTGCAAAATGCTCGATTTAAAAAAATATTCACTTTTTATGCATAAAAAATCATTTTATTTTTTATTAATTACCTTGAAATATTGCATATATAATAAACAGTATTATAGGCAGTTACTCAAAAAATTTCTTGTAAATCAAGCAAAAATCATGAGTAGTACATACAATCCAGCATAGGTCCAAAAATGATACTTTTAAAGGTACTTAAAAGTGACCACTCCCCATAAGGGGAGTGGTCACTTTTACGTACTTTAACTAACTTACGTAATTTAACTAACTTAATAGTGATTAAATTCAATATTATGCTTATTTCCAGCAGAACTTAAGATGTCTTAACTTTGCGTTCACTTAAAACACAGCAGCTGTACTTTTCTCTCATTATTATACATCTTATATTAACACAAAACAATAATAATGTTCTTACCTTAGGAGCAGCAAATATACTAGGATTTCTTTGTCCAGTTTCTTTATTTCTTTTTAAGGCTGATCTATAGCCAGTAGAACAACCCGGAGCAAAACACGTGTTTGGCATATTTCTGCACACAGAATAAATTTTAAAATTTATAAAAGAACTTTCACCACCACGCCGTATAACTCAATGTAAAATAGTCACTTCGCTTGCATGTCGTGCCCTCTACCGGTCAGCGACAACAATCGGTTCATTTTTCGAAAAATTCCCCATTGAAGCTTCCGCTCCTTCTGTAGCTTCATGGTCACCACAAAAACCACTCCATGATCCAAAAGTTTTTGTGCGGGTCGAGATGTCTCGGTTGCGCAATGTAGGTCCCTATTTTTTCGACACCACCTTCAACACCGATGTATACATTTGTAACAGTTCTTAAATCATCTAGATGATTGTGAGTTAATCAAAGGTTACTTCCAACAGGAAGGAACAATGTGTCATGCACACACATTGGCAAGAGGCATGGCGGCAAATTAGTCCTTCATCAGAGACAGGGTAAATTGAAAAGTACTTTGGCCCCCACGGGCACTTGATCCAACACCACCAGAATTGTTCTTTTGGGAAAAGTCTATCGAAACAAGCCTCACACTGTACAAGATGTAAAGGAAATGATCCAACGAAAAATTGTGGTCATTCCCTTCTATATCCTTGCAGATACGGAACGTAGGGAGCCACTTCTAAATGTGCCTGGCAGAAAACGAAGATCACTTACAGGGTTGAATGTAATGCAATCGTTTACAGATACGTTAAGGTTTAGAAACGTATTTTTGGTGTTCAGATTGCTTCATCCTAGAGAAAGTTATAACAGCATATTTGGGGTCTCCTCCGAATGAATTACCCTGTAGATTTTCCTCTTCGTCAACTGCATATCTTTCTGTTTGAGATAAAAATAAATAAATATTTTATCCCCTTTACAAAGTCAAAAAAATTTTTTCCCTAAAACAAACAGTCAATTGTGCATCGTAATTTGTTCTTACTTCTATTAAAGTATAAATATTGTAACAACTTATGAAACATTTAAAGGATTCGATTTCTACCATAAGAGAGGCTTCGTTTGTGCTAGACTTTATACTCCTGACTGCTATAATACCTAAATTGTTTATATTTGAAAATAGGAAACACAATCCAGGAACAAAACAATTATTTTATAACCTATAAAAAGTCTTAGAGTAATATATTGAGGAATTCGGGATAATACAAACCTGTAGGATGTCACTTGTTTGACTAACAATACATGGTCTAATGTTCCTAAGCGTTATGCTCTTGAAACTGTTTGAATCCAGTAGAATGTAAAAGAAACATATAGTTATTTAGCTTTATTGTAGTAGATTTCTTTTACGACAGGTTATTAATGCAGATGAGATATATCACTAATTTCCCTTTATATGCATATTAATTGCAGTCATATTATAGAGGATGTCCAAGAAAATATATATGCAGCACAGGAAAAATAATGAAAATGAAAGAATGCATTTTTAAAACCATGTTGTCTCAATCCGCCGTACAAAGGAGACCTTAATTTATAGTATACACCGTGCTTTCAAAATTACATGACTTTTAGACAGCTTGAATGAAATTTTACATTTTTGTATGATAATCATACGTAACTATTCTAGAAGACACCCATAAATTAAGTCATCTATCATCCATATTCCGTATGTTTCTTTTATTTCTCCAGACTCGCCTAGCTCCCTAAATAGATATATGATAATGTTATACCAATCAAGTATCAAACAATTTTGCTGTCACCAAGAGGCGATGTCGAGAACAAATGGCTTAATAATAATCCCTTTCGTTTAAAAGGCTAAGACAGTGTATGGAGAATTTTCTTTTTCTGAGAGATGTGTTTCGCACGTATACAAATGGAGTCATTAGAACTTAATGACTGAAGGCTAAAGAACATAAGGTTTCTCTGATGACATTATTTCAAAGTTCTATTACTATGATAGCAGGATGTAGGCGAAACTTATATCGATGAATAAATTGCATTAGTTAGTTAATGGTCTTTAATGAATGCAGATATATGCAAATAAAATGACTCCATGTTAACCATCACAAACTTTTCAAAAATATTAATTGGTATTGACGAGTAATTTTACTTTACACTTTAAATTATCATTATATATATATATATGTGTGTGTGATCAAAGCCAGCGGCAGCCCAACTACATATTAAATCCTTTTCGGTTCAATTACACTCATTTATTGTCTTTTCTGCTCAGAAGAACATGAAATTGGTTGTTTAATTCATTTTATTCCGGGGAACCAAAATGGGTGCCGATTCCTGATAACCTGTAAATTCTTTGTATGCTATTTTTTATAAAATTAAATCATTACTTTTGTTCAATAACTTAATCATATCTTGTCTTTAAACTAATTTAACATATTGACATTAAAAAATATCACTTGCATTGAAAAAATATTATTTTTTGGATCTTATTCTTGAAAAAATGTTAGATTTCTCAAACTTGCAATACTTTTGGCCAGTAGTGTATATATATATATATATATATATATATATATATATATGGTTTTTATGGTTAGCAACAAGTTATATCCTATTTTTTCATGTTTGCTTTTCAGTAAAAAATCCTGTGGAACATCAGCATTTATCCCATACTACTTTCAGTTGAGCCAAACATAAAGAAGGCAAACCGAACGTTGGAAGGCACGATTAATGTCATAAGGACACACTCTTGCGATAAGAAGTGGTTTTTTTAACTCTGCGGGAAGTCTAGAAGTTCTGAATTTTGAAAAAAAAATTCCTAAAATGTATATTTTTTCAAATTCAAATTCTTCAACACCTAAGGCAGACAAAATAAGTGTCGTTAAAATCATGTTTGCCAAGAGAAAGGATAAGGTGAAAGATTAGTAGTAGTCAGCGAAGACAGGTATGATTGGAGATAAGGTTTGAGCCTTTGAAGTGTTTCCTCTAAGTTGGCGATTTTTGTTTGGCATCCTTCGTCATAAGCCATAATCCTCTTTCTATTTTGCTGGCATTTTGAGCCTTAGGATCTAATTACAAAGGCTATCAAACATTACTGTCCACTGTGTAATTTTTGATAGAAATATGAGCTATTAATGTCAAAAACCATAGCTTTTTATTTTTGGAAATTCATTTTGTCTTATATTGGTTGTCTATTTAACTGTTGTTGACCTCTGTGAAGTACTCGTGGATACACATTTCTCCGATACAGCTCTCGTAAAAATAAACTCCCAGGTCTACTCAGTTGATCTTTTCGAATATATTTCTCAATTGAAACAGCTAGTTTCATCGAGTATTGCTCGCTCCGTTTATGAAGTTATCGTATGTGCAGTCTTTACGAAACACGAATAAAATTTATTCATGGAGAATAATGTAAATGTCTTGCTATAGGTTCGATTGTATTGTGAGAAGAAATACTAAATTAAAATTCTCTCGCAATTTAACGAAAAGAGAAATTGGATAAATAATCTGGTAGATTACTTGCTTTGTCTAATGTCCTTTATCCTCTAATAATTAATCTTATTTATTAGGAGAGGATAAATAGTAAAGATGATTTATTTTTATCATATATTCTCTCTTCAATTTCTAAAGTAGTGTTGCCTTCTAAAGTATGCTACATATTAAAAATAAAAGCTTGGTGTATTTTTATAAAGTTTTCTAAACACAAGATTGCCTGTATTACATAGCATAAATTTTGTATTTCCATACGATTGCCTTCATATTGCACGAAAATATTCCCTTTCCTAAAAAAATAGTTTAGAATATTAAAAACAGCTACAAAATTTCAAGCTCTTTATTTAAATAATAGAAATGTGCCATACATTTCATAATAATGTTAAAATAACCTCAATAAAAAATGAACCATTGCACATATTATTTTAAAAGGTCAATAACATTAATTTGATATATGCATGTAAGGAAAGAAATAGCTAAATTATAGGTCAGCCTCCATATAAATACAAAGTCATTAAACATGTTATTTAAACGGTATGTAACATGTTTAATGACTATAAATTAATTTGATCCCTACAACTAAGGAAAGAAATCAGTAATATTAATTTTATCTCGCCATGTATGGAAAGAAACAGCCAAATTCTAGCTCATCCACCATATAAATAAAAATGAACCATTACACATATTGCTTTTTAAATGTCAGTAACATTAATTTTATGTCTGCATGTACGGAAAGAAATCTGTACTATTAATTTGATCTCTGCATGTAAGGAAAGGAATAGCTAAATGCTAGGTCATACACCATATAAATAAATAGGACCATTGCAGATATTATTTTAAAAGGTCAGGAACATTAATTTGATGTCTGCATGTACGAAAAGATATCTGTAATATTAATTTGGCCTCTGCATGTAAGGAAAGAAATAACTAAATTCTAGGTCATACACCATATAAATAAATTGGACGATTGCAGATTTTATTTTAAAAGGTCAGGAACATTAATTTGATGTCTGAATGTACAAAAAGATATCTGTAATATTAATTTGGTCTCTGCATGTAAGGAAAGAAATAGCTAAATGCTAGATATTTACTAGAACTGCAGAGAAACGAATCCTGGAGCAAAACAAAAGCATTCTCATATAGCCAGAGGAAACAATTCTTTTGTTTATCAGATTTTTCTTCGAATTTTGGTTTTCCTCCTTTATGTTTTGGACATTCCTCTCGAAACCCTTTATTCCTTATACTTTCTTTACAGCAGAAACTTATTTACCTTTGTCTGTGAAACGGTACTAGTTTTCTTTAAATGTATTTTTCCATATGTTCAAAAAATCCTTCCGCGAAGCAAAAAGAGGAGAAGCAATACTTAGGAGTACCATATCCGGCAGAGAGGCACTTAAAACGTGTACCGGCTCAAAAATGATATTTTGGGGATAAAACATTTTGTTTTATTATTGCTCTTCCATTTTGGATAAGGTTGAGCTGAAATATATCTGTTCGGAAGTTTTAGAAAAGAATGGAGCATTTGTTAAGATAAAAGTATAAAAGTATATCTATGACTGCGCGAGATAAAAGTATCCATTGCAGTCATAGATTTGTAGGTTTTTGGTCTCTCACTCGTAACGAGAAATACATTGAAAAAAAAATTTAGCTGAATATTATTCGTGTAAAGGTTAAGTCAAAAATAATTAATATTTTATTTTTGATTTCGTTTAAACTAAATCAAAAATAAAATATTAATTATTTTTCCTGTATTAGAAAAATATCATTCATTTCAATAAACTAATTCTAAAATTCCCATGTATGCTCAAAGTACTTAAAGAATAAGGCAAATGGGAATATTTTATTTAAAAGTGCACTCAATTCACAAAAAAATCTGTGAACAGATTAAAAAAAAACGCGTCATTTACGTATGAAATTGATTTAATCTTGAAATATTTACAGAGATGTTACAGCAGCAAGTGTTTTAAAAACATAATGAATAAATGAAATTTGTTGCAATATTTCACAATTGAAGGAAAATTGTGAATTCACAATGAAATTCCCAGTGTTTCTTCATCAGGATCGACAGGCGTGATAAGCATGAATAAAATATTATTGTGATGATTGAATGAATAAAATATAATTTTTATATCCAAAAAGAGGGAGTTTAACCTCACGCATATGCATTTTGAATCCAGGGTCATGCCTATTAAGCCTTTCGATCCTGATGAAGAAACAATGTGAATTTCTTTGTGAATTCAAAAAAATCCTTCAATTGTGAAATTTTGTGAAATCCCAATTTTTCGACTTCAATTTAGACACAATTTTCCCATCAATTGTGTCTAAATGGGAAAATTGGGAATTTCATTCCTAACGTTCTAATTCAGTATTTGCGTTTGGCGCTTAGAGTTTTTAGCTTTTCTTCTTCTAGCATAAGAATTGTAATGTCATATCTCTTCTATCATTAATATTTTCTTCAAACACAACTTTTCTTTATTCCCCAATGAATATATATTGTCATACTGCCAAGCAAGACCCCGTTGTTCTTTAAATCAGTCAAGTATTACTCTAACGACTGTCAGCAAAGAGTGGCAAATTGAATTAGTTGTCTCTTCACTCTATTGTATACTACTAGTAAACAATACTATTGTTACTACTAGTATTGGCCATTATCGAAGCCAGTGTCTTAACCACTAAAATGTAACGTCTAAGAGAGAAAATATTATTTTATAATTCCGTTTCTCATTCAGTTAAATACAGATATGTAATAATACATTTGTTTTAGTAAAAGTATACATGGGAAAGATAGTTGTGAAAGTTCTTTTCAAAGCCCTTTGACATTACCCCATGAACATGAAGTTTAAAAACTAGTATCGACCATTATCCGAGAGAGGGTATCATTAATCATAAATATTAAATTCTAGGCCCGGATGCTCCTGCTCCTTGTCAACTTCCCGTGTTACTTAACCTTAACATTAGAAACTGAACGTTTGTTAATATTCAAAAGAAAATATCGTTATCTGTTAATTTCACTTTTCTGCACTTTATGATCACGTCATGTTGAACAGACCTGAATTTTAACAGTAGAAACCCTAAATTAGCAAATATGTATAAAAATATATATTCAATTTTAACTATTTATTTTTAGACACTGGTGCTCACAATTAGCATCATATATTTCATATAATTAAATTATCCAAAAATGTAAATTTACCCTTTTTCCCCATTTAATTTCATATCTTAGTTAAATCTGTTATGTGGGTAGGCAAGATAAAGTTTTACCATGAAATACGTTACTATAAAAGACTGCCCTTGAAATACTCCTTTGAGAAACTGCTCTACCAATAAGATTGATTTGACGGAAACATACAGAAACCGATATAACAATAGTGATATTTTTTAAAAATTTTAATAAGCCTTTACAACTTAATTACAGATGAGCATAGAAAAAATATAATATACTAACTAAATTAATATCTGTAATGAAAATCAGTTTTAATAGTTCGATTATCGCTGTAGGTCTGTCAGCAAATCCTCTTTAAGATGAACATTTATTCATCAGTGCTTTAAAAATTACTTGCTAATATTCATATTCCCGAAATGATATTTTATCTTTTTACAGATTTATACCACAAAACTACACACTATTATATCTTTTTAAAAGACTCACTACAACAGTACACATTTCTGAGTCATTTTACTGAGACAAATAGCGAAATTACACAATATCGTCTTTTGTTTGGCATACACCACGCTTCCATGCTTTGTAAAGCCAGACCCCGAGCATTGCCCTATTGCATTTTTTATGCATAATATGTACGGTATGTTGCGACTCTTTATAGAGATACTCATACAATTCTTTAAAAATTACTTTATGTTGACGCATCTCGTAAAGATACACAGGATAATAAGTCGTACAGTGTATTGATGTTAAAAGTACTCAATGAAAGTATACATTACTAAATATTATTATTGACATCCATCAAAAAAGTACTCACTTTTGTTAATTGTTAAAGAAATAAACTTAAAATTTCAAACTATTACTTATTTTATTCATGCATAGTAAAGCTATACACTATCAAATTTTGCTGTAGCGATAGACCGATATAATTTACACAACAGTTTTCTTTATTATAACTGTAATGTTACCTTGCTTATTGCTACATGGCAAAAATACACTATAGGGATAAACCATGGCACGACACTCTACTGCGTTATTCAAATATAGTACTCCAGCTATACACTACTATGTCTTATTGTAAAAAAATAAAGGAAATATTTCTCAGATATGTCTTACACAGACTCTAGGTTATACAACGTATAACTGTGATCGGTAAACAACTATAAAATATACAAATATCTGAATTTATAGTTAGTATTTTTAATGTGTATTTCATAAGACACTTTTTTTATTATTTTCTAACTATTGACCTAGTAACATATGGCTATTTTTAACAATCTATGTAGTAAATATGTGAAATAAACGTATGTATTTCACCCCATTATGTATTATTTTTGATATATATATATATATATATATATATATATATATATATATATATATATATATTCTACCGAGTGTTTGGCTAATTTCTAACACTATACTAAATTATAATAAACGAATTAAATTGCCAGAAGAAAAATATGCACTAACCAATTAATGTGACGGTTATTTTATTATAAACTTCTTGCAGCTTATCGTCCCATCCACTCTTTGCATTTTCGTGTGCCAGAAACATTCTAATCTCTGACAGGATGACTGTATTTTCGAAGTGGATGCAGTAAGCTACTTTGATGTATCTAAAGAAAACTGATGGGTACACGTAAATACACAACAAAATACTCTAAGGACACGTTGCTTCTTTTCTTTTGCCATGGCAAAAACTTCTGCTCAAATGCTAGAAATTTAAATTCCTTCCGCAAAATTCGTTTCTTTTCGCAAGGAAATGCTTCCTCTATTGCACCCCTGAGACGCAGCAGAAACAAACCTAGCTGTTTCACGTGAATGTTTTTACATTTCGTATTCATTCTTTGTTTTAAAATTTGCATTTTTTTTCAGCATTATTGCCAATTGATGCTTTACTGTTTTGAGAACAGAGGGTATTTTTTTTCTAACTTACGACTTGCTGAATAAATGCATTGCAGCAGAACTTCTTTCCTGTGAAGTTTTTCCGTCGGAATTTATAAGTAACTTACATGGAGAATTTTTGTCGAGCAAGAAAAAAAAATAATATATATATATATATATATATATATATATATATATATATATATATATATATATATATATATATATATATATATATACAACAACAAAAAGAACAACAAACAAACAAACAAACAAGTACAATAAATAGTGCATCTATTTATACCAAAATCAGCCAGCTTTGTTATTGCACAAGAGGTAACGTCGAGAGTTGCAAATTTCAGAGGAAATTATCTGGTTAACTGCTTATTACTTTTATCTACCAATCTTTATTTATGCAATGAACAGAAATAGAGGCTAAAATAATCTTGTTTTTGGTACTTTTCGACTTCGTATTAGTTTCATTTTGAGTCTTGAGAAATCTCTGAGAACAACATACATATGGTCAAATACATAAAACCTTATCATTTAAAACACTTTAAATATACATATAAATGTACATAAAACCGATCCAAGAAGTGATTTATATAAATCATAGAATTTTAAGGAAAAAATTGCTGTTTCCTTTATGTAACTTAATGAGCAGTTAATTTACCATAGTATTTACAGAAATTACATAGTATTTACAGAAATTACATAGTATTTACATAGTATTTACATAAATTTAATTAATAAAATTATCTTAATGAATGATTTTATCAATTTAGTTTTGTTTTGCCTTTAAAATTCATTTGTGTTTAATTTTGCTTTTTTTCATATAATTTATTTTATGTTAAATTACAGCTGGAAGAATGGTGAAGAAAACAAAGACAGCGTAAATTTGGAAGGCGATTTATGATATTTTAAAAGATAATTGTAATTGATATGATTTTTTATAATTTTTTGTTTTGTTGCATTTTATTTTTGTCTATTTAAAATAAATTATTTTATAAACAAGCCATTTTGTTTTGATACTCTTTATTATTTTATGATTTATCCATTCTTTTGCTTGCAGTTTATAAGACATTCTTGATTTTATGTGTCGATTCTCTTTTTTGTAATAATTAACCCCCAGCGCATTCCGTAGACCTAAACATTTATGACTTCAAAAGAGTTAAAATATAAACTTTCAATAAAATAAAAATATACTAATTAAAACTATATATATATATATATATATGCATGCGTGTGTGTGTATGTGTCTGTCTGTATGTTTGTCTGTGTGTATATACCATAATGTTTATAACATATTTTTCTCCAAATATTTTGCTATTTTTTCTGGCGATGTATTTAATTCATAAAGGATTTGAATTTTATCTCAAAGTTTCTGACAAACACCTTACCGAAAATTATACATCAAAAAAAAAAAAAATATATATATATATATATATATATATATATATATATATATATATATATATATATATATATATATATATATATATATATTACTTTATGTATAGTAGCTTGGATTCTGATTAAATTAATACAAATTACCTAATTTTTAACTCGCTTCCAATGCGCAATAGAATAAATACACAAAAAATATAATGAAATATTTAATCTTTACTTAAGAATATCAAGGTTACAAAGCATAAACCTTAGATATGCAGGGACCCAATATTTTATGGTTCCTTATTAGTGTACATTTATCCATTTCGAATTTCCATGTTTGAAATAAGCATTTTACCCCAAAACTTTTAACGAAACTTAATACATGTGATTAGTGAAACAGGGTATAGTAATTTCTAAGTTCACGATGTTGATATTGAGTTCTTTTTGTCTGGATCGTGACTGCTTTTCAAAGTTTAAACACCAAATTAAATGGAGAACAAGGAAAGAGTTTGCAAAGCGGGACTCCCACGTGACTTTTCTTAAACCTCAAGTTATAATTAAGTTTCAGTCGTATTCCTAACACGCTTACATCGACTTGTGAATTCACATAAAATTGGTATATGTGTTGAAGATACGTAAAACAATTTTTGAAAGTTATATGAATACATGAGAAGTAAATTCTTTATTAATAAATATTCATTGTAAAAATTTATTTTTAGCAACTTCATAATAGAAAAATATTTTTTCTCTTATTTATAAATGATATTTTCCGATGGTACTGTGGTATGCAAACTTGTATTAAAATCTTCCATCTGACATAGTTTATATAATAAAACATGCGTCTCGTGAAAAAACAAAGAATAGTTTTAATAACCTGAAATTAATCTATGTGACGTCTAAAATACCTTCTGCATTATTTTTTAACCATTTCTAAATTTATTGACACATTTAACCCAGTTTCTAACTTGGCAGTCAAAATGCTTTAAATATAAATTCAAACTTTCCGAATTAAGTATTTTTAACTGTTCATAACATCTGTTTAATAAAAATGTCTGTTTGAAACCAAAAGAGTAACGTGTATGTCGACATAAGGGAACTCTGAGACATTTAAGCTTTGCATAATTTTCAGTGGATGAAAGTTGTTTATAAATTAGTTCCATATTTCAGGAACACCTACGAAGTGGTAAAACTATTATCTACAGAAAATCTAAGAATTTTTACACGATACTAAATAAATGCAACATAACACAATTACAAGTTTGCATCTCATTTTTAATAAATTAATAGAATAGTTTTTACCATATATATATATATATATATATATATATATATATATATATATATATATATATATATATATATATATATATATATATATATATATATATATATATATATATGTGTGTGTGTGATGCTAGGAACAAAAACTATAATTAACTATATTTTTTAGGTCGGTTGATGCGAAATCTAAAGGAATTAATGTCAATAAATAATTATTAAACGAGATAGTAGTCTGATGAGGAACGAAAATGCCAACAGATGGCGATATGCATTCTGTCCCACGGTTTGAGAGAGTCCTTGTGCTTGGATACTTCACGTTCAGGTTGAGAAGCATGACAATGTGAATCACCCGGTGACTCAACCATCACGCACTTTTTCCCGCTTTCGGATAAAGCTATTGCAAACAAAGGGAGATTAAGGATAATTTTTGGAGAGGTAGGTCGTACGTCGCGGGGCTGAGAGATGATGGGAACTTGGCACGTATTCAATTGACTTTTAACTAATGTTAATAAAGAAAAAAAAATAGTTGTGATTTAAATAGTCTTTATTTGCCACAGGCCTTAATGATAAGTGCCTTTTAGATTAATTATTTAGATAAAGTTTACGTGGTGTAAGAACTGTGTCATTCATATATATATATATATATATATATATATTTCTTACCTATTTTTGCAAGATTAATGTAGTGGTTTCATTCTCTTTTTAAAGGTTTCTTCTGTAACAAACCAGACGGTGAATCATAAGTAATCAGGATTTTTACTTCAAAATTGTGCCTTAATTTATTTTTGTCACTTTGTTCGCTTATAATGGCGGCATTATAAAACGTTTTGAACTGTAGATCTAAATGCGATAAAAATACAAAACGAACAGAATAAGTTTAGCTTTCCTATTTCGCCTATACCTCTTTTGTTTGAGAGGAGGTAAAAGCTAACAGTCTTAAATCAGTATCGATGGGTTGATGTTAAAAATGTTTTGCATAATACACTATGTCTCATTTCCTACTATGGTTTAGAGATTTATTATCACACACATGGAAATAATTGCATTAAAAACATACGATTATGGTAAACATCTGAATACAGAAGAAAACAATGTGTTGCATGATGAATGATAATACGTATAACAGTATCAAAAATTTCCTCCTTTATGATTGGATACAGAGGTCACTACTAATAGCCAAACCTGCTTTCGGTGGTTTGAGTGACTTAAGTAAATAAATAACGAGAGTTCTCTTAGAAATACTTGGACTCCTGGATCTGTATTTCTGTGTGTGGTATAAGGTCCTTGGGGCTGACGACAGTCACACCCCAGTCCGGTGTACGTATGAATACAAGGAAATAGAAGCACAAATAACACAATAACAGAAGAACTTTATTAACAGACGATGACACCGGCGATGGACAATGGGTTGCAGCTCCCATTTCTAGACATTCCTTTTGCAGGAAGACTGACGAGTTCCCCAGAATGCAACCAAGTCTTATGCGGGAATCGAACCCGCGGCCCCGGCATGACAGGCTGATGCCTTAACCACTTAGCCACTGGGCGACATTTTTATTAAGAAAATAATAATCATAGTGTTTGATTGGAACAAATTTCGAATATGCTTCATAATATTTAAATAATACACGAGAGTATAACATAACATTGAAGATTCTAATTAATTTAACCCATTTGAAATTTACACTATTTCCCTGTAATTAAAGTTTTCTAACATTTAAAAATCTTTATGACTTGTCTTAATCCTTATAAATCGGAAAACTGTATTTAAAATAAAGGATGGGATTCATTTTATTAATATACGTACTGCGTTCTACTTTCATTGTCATTATATCTTTTAAATTATCAATGCATTTATTTGTTAGCCGAAATCCAAACTGATACAAATATTTTTTTTAAGTCGGATGTTGTTGCATTCTCTATTTCAAACATCTTATTCAGTTTTATTTGTGAAGGAACCTAAAAATAATCAATGTCTATTCAGAGAAAACGCTATTTCCAAACTGTAACATCAGTAAACAATAAAGTAACAATACAGTGCGTGTAACGTCAATAAACGCTCTCTGCAGTGACATGGAAGACATTTCTTCTCGGATTCTTTGTTGCAAAAAAATAATAATTTTGAAGTTTTATGCATTCAAAAAGTTTTTATTTGTATGAGTGAAGTAAACAAGAAGAAAAAAAAAACTTTGCAAAATAACACAGACACTTTTCTTTTCAGGCTAAACTTTTCAAATAAGGGAAACTCAGAAACAAGAGGGCAAAAAGAATTTTGAAGTCGGGATATTTGTTCGTACATATAGCGTAACTGTAGAAACTTCTTAGAAAAAAAAAATTTCCGTCGAAAGATATCTGGCGAAAGGAATGCAAATATTGTGAAAATAACTAGTTAAGGAAAGGTATTTTTCATATACATGTTGAGTTTTTTTTTTCTTTTTCAAAGCAAAATTTGCCCATTTATTGAGAACACTAGAGAAAAATATCCGCGAGGTATTTTAGGTACAGTAAACGAAGACAAATTGTGGAGAATGAAATAAAATTTTTTTTGAGAGCATTGAAAATCAAATTTTTGAAAAAGAACATTGAAAATCGATTAGTTTTTAATGATGTATAATAGTGTGTTATATCAGGGGTGCGCAAACTTTTTTCAGCCGCGACCCACTATCTTTAAACAGAAAGTCACTCGACCTCTCATCAACATCTTTTGACTATAAGGAGTCAAGATTTGGATATTTATTGAGAACGCTAGAGAAAATATTCAAGAGGAATTTCAGGCACAGTAAACGAAGACAAATTGTTGGGAATGAAATTAAATTTTTTGAGAGCATTGAAAATCGAATTTTTGAAAAAAGATCATTGAAAATCGAATTTTTGAAAAGAGAGTATTGAAAACTGAATTTTTTGAAAAAGAGCATTGAAAATCGAATAATTTTTAATTACAAGCAACAGTGTGTTATATCAGTGGTGCGCAAACTTTTTTCAGCTGTGACCCACTATCTTTAAACAAAAAGTCACTGGACCCCTCATCAACATCTTTTGATCATAAGGGCCATTATTGATTTGGCCATTTATTGAGAACTCTAGAGAAAATATTCAAGAGGTATTTCGGGTACAGTAAACAAAGACAAATTGTAGAGAATGAAATAAAATTTTTTGAGAGCATTGAAAATAAAATATTTGAAAAAAGATCTCTGAAAATTGAATTTTTGAAAAGAGAGTATTGAAAATCAAATTTTGGAAAAAAGAGCATTGAAAATCGAATATTTTTTAATGACAAGTAACAGTGTGTTATCTCAGTGGTTTTTTCAGCCTTGACTCACTATCTTTAAACAAAAAGTCACTGCACCCCTTATGAATATATTTTGGTGGTAGCAAATATTTTTAAATTGAGGAAAATGTTCACAATAGAAAAAAATAAGTAAATTGCGACAAATTATAATTAAATCAATGAACTGTAGATTAAGGGTAAATATTAACTTTGCATAATAACAATGAAAGAGGTCTACACTATACTTCAAGGTACGTAAGTACAGGTTCCTGTACCTACGAGACATGTTCACCACTTTACTATGAGACACTATCCCATGTGAACAATATGACCAATCAAAATACCTATCACAGTTCTAATTTGAATACATTTATAATATCACTAAATGTTTTTCCTAAAGAAAATACGAAACCTTTAATACAAAAATTATCATTTAAGGCTCTGTCATGTTCATTACTTTACAACCGTGGGCCATTATTTTCCTATCAAAAAAGGAAATCTGAAAGTTTTCGCTTTATTCTTTGTTTCATGACCATATACAAAACGGTTATTTTAATATGCAACTTCCCTATAACTAATATATTCTATATAACCGTTTAATGCTTACTTTTATGTGAATAATTACATTTATTCTAATGTCTATAAAGTTTAACATCGGATAATGTTAATCTATTGATGATGTAAACTACGATAAAAAATTTTACAAAATAGGTGCTAACGATTCTAGGAATTAATTATTTTCTCCATCTAATCAAATTTATAAAAGTGATAAGATGATAGTTTTATATCTAAACGACCTTTCCTTGACTAAAGGTACAAGTTAAAATTACAATCCTGTATTATTAATCGATGATTTAAAAGATATCATGGAGATGCGAACCTGTTCATCTAAAATGTAAACCGTTGCACAATGATCAGCTTTGAAAACTATGATTTCATTATCATTATTCTGAATTACATTCTCTTTATCGGAAAAAAGAAATCATCTTTGAATCACATAAAAACCCAACCCCTCTTTTAAAGTACATTAATCTGAAGAAAGAAGAACATCGTTTTATTACAGATTGTCAAATGAATGGTACTGAGAGAGGGGAATGCAAATGAGTGTGTGTGTGTGTGTGTGTGTGTGTGAGTAAGCAAAATACCCATAGCATCACATCCTTAAACTATAACATGAAAGGAAAAACTAGATCATATTTACATGGATGGAACTAGACTCAGCCGGGAAGGAATATAATAAAATTTTGAAGCACTCGAGCCGAATCGTTTATTAGAGCAACAAGAGTTCATCCGTTCATTTCAAAAGACGGCTCGGAAGTAATATCACCTTTCAACATTAAACGCGAGGTGGAGGTAGACATATGACTATTATTTGTAGGGTCAGCAGACTTTGGAGTTCGCGATGCTAACCTACTACTGAATTTGGAGTTATTCACGTGCAGAAATGCAAAGGCATGCGATTCATGGAAAGTTGTGTGGCTAAGGGTATTAAAGCGATAAATATATATAACTGGGGATTGGATTTAGGAAAGGGAGTTTAAATTCTAAAATGTAGGGCATAATATTTAATATATTACACACACACACACACACACACACATATATATATATATATATATATATATATATATATATATATATATATATATATATAATCGATAGGATTGAGATCGGCATTACGGTCATCAAATTCTAATTTTTGTATGCTTTGTTCTTCAACGCTCCCCTAGCAATACCCCTGCACGTCCATTTGATTGGAAAAGTTTAAAACCTGAGCCATTACACCAGAACAGATAATTTCGATATTGCCCAGGAACGACGTGCCAGTCTCGATATATATATATATATATATATATATATATATATATATATATATATATACACTTCAACTGTTCGATAGAAAGATTGATACCTAATTTTGTAGACTAGATAAACAGATATAATTAGGGGAATCCTATTTATTCATTAATTATTCAGGCTCTTCTTCATTTCACTGAAACCTAATGTTAAGCCGTGAAAATAACGAGATGAGGGAAATAAAACATTCTATTCACAAAATTCTTATAATTTTACGAACAGTCACGCGATAAAATTAACTGAAAACGAAAGAACATTTGTACCATTCAAAATCTTCCGATAAATAAGCGCGTAACAACTTTGAAAATTGTTGAAACACATTTTGTTCCCGTCCAGCACAAACATCCCGGGAGATTAACGCAGGTGAAAACGCATAAAACTTGCAGCAATAAATTTAAATAACGTTCATTAGTTACATTTATTTAAGTATGCTTGAATTTTAAGCTTCATTACCAGTTACATTTTACAAGAGTCTAGAATATTTTTAACCACATTTTTATGACGGAGTAATTTTTACGTGCTAATGTTGTGAAGATGTATCTTTGAAATGATTCTTTGTCGAAATATTAAAATTTGAATGTATGAAAGGACGTTTCAGCTGAAAGAGATTACATTAATTGCTACTTTAATTGTGAACACTTTATATATATATATATATATATATATATATATATATATATATATATATATATATATATATATATATATATATATATATATATATATATATATATATATATATATATATATGTATATATGTATATATGTATATATATATGTATATATATATATATATATATATATATATATATATATATATATATATATATATATATATATATATATATATATATATATATATATATATACATATAGACATATATATATATATATATATATATATATATATATATATATATATATATATATGTATATATATATATATATGTATATATATATATATATATATATATATATATATGTCTATATGTATATATGTATATATGTATATATATATATATATATACCGGGTGGCCATAATTAAACTGACAGTGCTCACAGTGTTCTGTAGCGCGTTCTATTTGCGAGAATGACGCCACATTTTGTTGGAAGATTAAACAAGACGGGGGACGAAGGATTCCGCGAAAAAAAATAGTTCCAAAAGTCACCGCTAGGGGAATATTTGGCGCTGTGTAATAGAAAATAGAGTGTTAACAAATGCAAATTAATACGGAATAAAATTACCTTTTATTATGCACATTTTCTTATTTAGTTCAAGTGCAATATGGCAACACTTTTAAAAAAGCGTAAAATCTACATAAACACCGATAAAGTCTCGTGATCTGCAATATCACGTACGCTGAGCAGAAGAAGAAGTTCTTTATTCAAATTTCACGTTACATCCATTGGCACAGTGCCAGCTGCTTGGGTTTTAAAAGGCAATGTGTTACGTTTCGAATCAATCGGATTAAAAGTTTATGTGCAATGTCTCCTTCTTTAGTCGAGCGTGCGTTACTGGTCAAATTATTTTACCTCAACCAGTGCAACGCGTCAGCCGCTCTTCGTGCTTTTAGAACGCACAAAAAAATGCGTAAAGGTAACGGTCCTGTGTCAGTTAATGGGCTAAAAGCAATGGTTGCGACGTTTCAGAAAAGAGGTTCTCTGAAGGTTCAGTCAGGCAGAGGACGAAAACCTGTACCACAGGATACAATCGAAGTAGTTGCCACGGCGATTGTCGACAGAGGACGAGACAATATTGCTGTCACCTCTAGCGGTCGTGGATTAGCTCGGAATATGGATATGCCTTACAGTACGCACGCCTTACAGTAACGCACGCTCGACTAAAGAAGGAGACATTGCACATAAACTTTCAATCCGATTGATTCGAAACGTAACACATTGTCTTTTAAAACCCAAGCAGCTGGCACTGTGCCAATGGATGTAACGTGAAATTTGAATAAAGAACTTCTTCTTCTGCTCAGCGTACGTGATATTGCAGATTACGAGACTTTATCGGTGTTTATGTAGATTTTACGCTTTTTTAAAAGTGTTCCCACATTGCACTTGAACTAAATAAGAAAATGTGCATAATAAAAGGTAATTTTATTCCGTATTAATTTGCATTTGTTAACACTCTATTTTCTATTACACAGCGCCAAATATTCCCCTAGCGGTGACTTTTGGAACTAATTTATTTTTTCGCAGAATCCTTTGTCCCCCGTCTTGTTTAATCTTCCTACAAAATGTGGCGTCATTCTCTCAAATAGATCGCGCTACAGAACACTGTGAGCACTGTCAGTTTAATTATGGCCACCCGGTATATATATGTATATGTATATATATATATATATATATATATATATATATATATATATATATATATATATATATATATATATATATATATATATATATATATATATATATATATATATATATAGTGACTGGCACGTCATTCCTGGACAATATCGGAATTATCTGTTCTGGTGTAATGGCTCAGGTTTTAAGATTTTCAAATCAAATGGACATGCAGGGGTATTGATAGTGGAGCGTTGAAGAACAAAACATACAAAAATTAGAATGGGATGACCGTAGTACCGATCTCAATCCTATCGATTAATTATGGGACAAGGCATTATGGGACAAGACCGAATTCGTCTTCGATTGGGAATACCTGTCAGAGAAACCTTTCTGGCAGAGATTTTAACGGAGGAAGGGAGATATATCCCATCTGTTGCATTATATATATCATGGTTACGGATTTTACTGAAACACCGAGAATGAATGAAAATATTAAATTACCGACTATTCCTCTGAAGACCGAACCGGCCTAGCTGGCCGAATATTCAGAAGTCTAGACGGCCGGCTGTAATTCAACTACATTGCCTCCCCCTAATAATGGTGGGTGGTTATTCTACCAACGGTTCAACGTCATCGAAGAGTCGTTCTCTTTTCTGTTCGATCTCCTTTTATTGACTAGAACCGATCCAGGTGTACTTTATGACCTGATACTGATAGTGGGTACTCTTCGAACCCCACCGTGACAAATTTCAGAGCAATATTCAGGATGTTCCATGGGGGAAGAGAGAGGATCCTCTCCTCGGCCAGAAATGTAATTTGGGGGTAAGCTGCAAAATGTACCTTCGGCCGCTAGAAGGCTATAGGACGGAGGGTGCCCAGTTCGAATCCCGACGAGAGACCATCTGGTCTAGGCTGGATAAAGGCACGTTAAATCCGCTGAATAGAATTCCAACCCATGTGGTCAAAGCGTAGGTTAATATATGAGCCCTCCAGGTGTGGCTCGTGGGGATGCTCGGTCAACATTGAGGTAACACCTGACTAATTCGGACTCTGACCCTTGGGGTGTCACTAAAATTCAGATCCACATACCTCTCGAGCCTCAATAATATATGACCCTGGTCTGGCATGTTCCGGCCAGGGGGGGGGGATAAGTCAGAACAACTTCAACAGAGTAAGGACGTCTTAAGGCTGCTATGTACTAAGAAAAAAATCGTATTTCCCTTTTCCTCTTCTTGCAGATTCTTGTGGTGGGAGGAGTCCAGTTGACAGTTCGAGAATTCCACCCCTCTCAGGATTGACATTTTGAAGGAATGTAATGGTTCTGTCTCTATAGGAGGGTTAAGCGCTGTCCCCAAATTGTTTTTTTAAATATATTTTTGTCACCTATTTACAGGTACAAAAATGCTGATAAGCCAATAAAATTGGTATTGTCAGATAGTCTGAACTTTTCTGCAGAGCGCTTCCGGACTCATTTTATAAATTTCGTCCACCGAAGGAATTTATGAGCGTTTAAAACACACTATACAAGATTTTTCCCAAATAATTTAAATTTAAAAATATTAATTGCATTTTAAAAAAATGAAAAAGGTACACAAATGAAAAATTTCTTTCTCTATGACGGAGTACAATTTTTAAAAAAAAAAATCTTTGATTCCAAGTCGGCAATCCGTGGACAAATTTTCTCCATAGTTTAACATTGAGGAGAGCGAATCCAATGGGGTTAGCACATAGCAGCCTTAAGGACTGCTGGAAAAGTGTTGTTGATAACCTAATCACTAGGTATCTTGAGAGATTCATTATAATTGCCTGAAAACTGTGTTAAAACCTCCTCTACCAAAAGTGATTTAACCCTTTCAGGGGCAAAAACCTCCACTGTTTGCACGGTGCAGATTTTTCCCCGATTTTTTTTACCCTAAAAAATCTTGAAAATAAAATTTTCAATTGAAAATTACAAAATGTTTTAATTCCTTAAACTGGTAACAGATGGCAGCACTAGCCATTTTCTGCTCATGTAACTGGAATAGATTGAATGCAAGTGAAAATGCAAGTGAAATGCAAGTGAAAAAAAAGACAAGATTTAGGCGTTCGCACTGGGCGAACGGCGCCCCTGAAAGAATGCGCGTTTTAAAATCTTTCTACTGCCTAATACTAATATATTTTTAAAAATTAATGTTATGATATCAATTTGTCTTGGTGGTTGGTTGTTCGTTTTTTGGGCATTGCGTTTATCTTTAACTAAAATCTTATGAAAGAGTACTCCAGTTGACACATTTTCTCCTGATCACGGGGAAAAGGGTGAAAAAATTGATGACTGCCATTTGTCAGTTCGAACTCATTGAAAGGCCGAATACTTCTCGTAACTCCTAAAGTAAAAAGTTCATATCACTCCTCTCATACCTTTTTATTATTGTATAGATTTCTAATATTTGTTGTAAGAAAAATCTGATAATATAAAATTTCTAAATGAAAATTTTTATACGATCAAGAACGCAAAATCCTTATAAAAAACACAATATTTTTTAACGTTAAAATATGCTAAAAAGGTTTCAGAATAAAAAAAATCAAACGGCATGTTCCTACAATGCTTACACAGCTAGAAACAGCATTTTTATTCTACCTATATTTATTTTACATCTACTCAGCCCAGCTGTGCATCTGCTCTTTAAGTCTATTTATCTCAAAAGGGATTTTTTTTCTTACGATTTCCCATCTTTGAAAATATATATCGAAAACTACTGGCAAGATATATTTTACGGTTTTTTAGGAACTCGGTTTTTTTATTCTATTGCCACTAAACTATTTTCGTCATTTTTGAGTTCAGACAAAGAAAAAAAGAAAATGTTTTCTCTCAAGTAAAAATTATTCAGTAAAAGATTATTTTTTAGTCATTAAACTGATTAATAATTTTACAGCATTTTTTACTAATTTTTTGATAGGTTATGGTAAAACCTGTTACTATGTACATGAGTGAAAAATGCAGTGTAGTTAGAACTACTAGTTTGGTAGATATATCTAAGAAAATCAAACTATCTTAAAATTTTGAATTTTAAAATCTCTAAATTTAAAATATTAAATTTTTAATGTATTTACGTTTAAACTGTAATAACTCAGCCCCTAATTGTTGTAGAAAGATGCGGTTTGTACCAAAGGACTGTACTCCTTTACTCGATCTGATCCTTTAGAAACTTTATTCATTTAACTTTTGAAACGACTTAACCACCTGGTGTGGGAGTCCTTTCATGCGAGAAAGAGAGATGACACAAATAAAACTTCCATATTTTGTCCCAAGATTTTATTATATCCTTTTTAAGGGTCACAACACACGCAGAGACACATAAAGTAATTAAAAAAGCATTGATCTTCCATACGGAACCATATTCGACAGCTAAACCCTGTTGTCGTTCCTAGATGACCTATGTGTACTGGTCCAACTGCCTCCCTCCAACAACAAAGCGCTCCCACCGGAAGTAGGGTTGCCACACCCCAACCTTGACACGGGTTTTACCAGACCTGGCACGCCTTACAACCATGAAAAAATTAAAAATGAAATTTTGGGGGGTCCAATGGACACTTGTGTTTTGTGTCGTCACTATCGCGCTAGGAAAGCGTTTCCGATCATGCATTGCTATGTGATTTCCCATCGTCTAGCGTCGAGCTGTACAATATGTCTCCTGAAAGTTTATAACCGCTGTGCTGAAACACCCTATATATATATGTACATATATATATATATATATATATATATATATATATATATATATATATATATATATATATATATATATATATGTATATATATATATATATATATATATATATATATATATATATATGTATATATATATATGTATATATATATATATATATATATATATATATATATATGTATATATATATATATATATATATATATATTAGGGCGGAGCGTAAAAAAAAAGTTTTTGATTTTGTTTTTGCCCTAGTGCGGAAAAGTTGGGTACTGGTGGGTAGGTCACGTATGCAAAGTTTTGGGAAAAACAAAAAATATCTTCCGTCTCCATTTCGGCCGCGATTTTTAGCAGATTTTTACCATACAGTTAAAAATGTGTATTTCCATTGTTTTGTATGCAGCTCTTCACTTTTTCTGAAATAAAATTCAGAAAAAAAAACCCAGAAGTCACCACGGGAAAGTGGCTGCATTGCAAGTTCCACCCGTGCCTACCCATCCACCCAACCATATGGTCACTTAATTCCTTTGCCCTTGCAATTATTCCAATTTTACTCGGTACTCGCATTTGATTTCAAATGATGGCACAGCTTTTCTCATCTCTGTTGGGGTTCTAACTAAAGCGTCACACTTATTTTCTCCACACACAGTCGCAAAAACCTCTGTTACTAGTTTCACTAAACGTTCAACACTTTGGGTGTGGCAAGGAAATTTTAGGCTTCCCAGGTGCTGAGCTATAGACTCTCCACTGGAAATCAAATTTCTCAAATCATCTTCTGTCAAGTAATATGTTATTGGGGATTCCGTCAAATTACATTTCTGTCAATCAATAAGGTCTATATATGAAACTGCCTCGAAGTTGAGTGACGGAATGTTGTAGTGTCTGATTCCTTCCTTTTTTTCCTTTCTTGATCGTAAAATCTTACGTAGTCCAAGTTCTCGAATGGACTGTCTGTCGTCTATGATCACTGACAAGATTATTGCTTCCGGGTGACCGAAATAGCCATTTCTCTCGATAATGGGATCGACCACAGTCTTTAAATCGCTTTTAAGATAGCGTGAGACGTTTATTGTCTGCCACAAATTTCGTGGACCATACGTGCAGTATGGATTTAATTTGACTGTAAACCACATAGGTGGGTACATTTTCATGATGAACTCTGCCAGAGTTTGAAGTTGGTTTGAAGGCTCTTATGAGATAATGTATAAACACTTTATTCGATTTGCAGTTGTTAGCCAACGTGCATGAGACATTTTCCCAGGGTGCTTTTGTGTCAAACTTGATGAGCAGTTTCTATTTGTGACAGATTGACAAATATCTCAAAGCTATCGCTTGTGTGCTAAGGTCCTTTATGTAGATTTTTGGAAATTCGCTCGAAATGTCTACAAATCTCACAACTGGCAAGTTTTTACAATTTGCCAATGCTTTCCCAGTAGGTC
The DNA here is from genome assembly GCA_907164885.2 of Dolomedes plantarius. Classification (NCBI taxonomy): domain Eukaryota; kingdom Metazoa; phylum Arthropoda; class Arachnida; order Araneae; family Dolomedidae; genus Dolomedes; species Dolomedes plantarius. The sequence goes on from OU015502.1 coordinate 89,934,715, forward strand.
CAGAAAATTCATTAGGGTCACTCGTTCCACCATCCAAATGCTGCACTAAATGTCGGAGTAGCAACTAAATTGCACGTAACTGGCAGATAAACCAGTGCAAGGGTTTCCCAATGGCTTCCCCAGAAAGGCGAATCACGGCGATTTTATAGACAGTATAAATGACTATTCCATCGCACACTATTGCTACTAGTTGATGAATGTCAATATTCTTATTCTCCATGAATTGCAGCATCATTTGAGAAATACTCAAAGCTGATGATGAGGTTAGTGTTATGTGTCCAAGGTACTTACTTCCAGGTTCCTTAATCATTGTAACGTGTTCTTCAAGGACTGTTTTCTGGTACATCTTTCCCCCTACGCTCTCTTGCATTAGAGTTTTGTCCTTCCTTTCGTCAAAATATAGTCCCTTTAGTGGTTCCAGCTGTTTTTCATTTCCTTGCTGATATTCTTTCCGAATTTTTTTCCTCTCTCTTCTTGTTTTATGTCAATCAATTACAATTAAAATGTCTGTTTTGGTAATCATCCCCAAATCTTCTAAAACAGCGCTTGCAATGATGGCTCCAGCCTGATCTGAAACTCCAGTTCTGTCACAAGCTATAGCTACTGCTGGGTATTGGCTTGATAGTAACGTCTTTTTCCCTTCAGATTGAGTAATCCTGGATGTGGATGGGGAAGGCTTCAAGTAATCTGTGTCACTAAGGGAGTTATGTGGGCCCACGTTAGAATCTGGATCAGGAAATGTGAGCCTAGATGGAGTAACAGATGGCGAAATGTTTATTTTAAGACTTACTGCTTCTGTCTCTTTCTGCTTCCTATGGGCTCGTTTCCTCACCTTTCAGTTTCTTTTAAGTGAACTGCACCTATGGACATTTGCCTAAGTGCCCTTTGGTCTATAAGAAAAGTTCTTTCCATTTTAGGAATCCTTTTAAGCTTTGGGCAAGACCATTTGTTAAAAGAAACACACTTACATGAAAAAATGTCGAACAATTTCCGTGAGTCTTTCACGAAGGTTTTAAGCTTCGTTTCTAAAGTTGTTGCATTCCAAAATATTTCTTTACCTTTCTGCACGCAGTGTGTCAGCTGCTGCCTCTCTGTATTAAGTTTCGAATTACCCCTGTATTTTATTTAAGAACAAAATGACGAGTTGAATACAAAACAATGGATATACACATTTTTAACTGTATGGTAAAAATCTGCTGAAAATCACGGCCGAAATGGAGACGGAAGACATTTTTTGTTTTTCCCAAAACTTTGCATGCGTGACCTACCCACCAGTACCCAACTTTTCCGCACTAGGGCAAAAACGAAATCGAAAACTTTTTTTTTACGCTCCGCCCTAATATATATATATATATATATATATATAAAGGATATATATATATATAGGATTAAGCATATTATAGACTTGAAAGCTGTGCTAACTTGTAATAATTACCCAGTAAGTCTATCCAAAAACATAATTGGTTGTTTTTGTTTTAATGAATAGTTTGTTCTGTTGCATTAATAAGTTAAACATAACAATAGGTTAAAATAAAAATAATAACTACTAAAAACAAAAATAAAAATCATAACAAAAATAAAAAAATAATTAACTCATAGTAGTAACAATAATAAAAACTAAATAAATAAAGGAATAATAGTCTTAAAATTTGGTAACCTAAGTAAGTCTGTAACTGAGTATCCACTACCTCAATGGTTGCAAGTTATATGACGTCAGTCATCTTGCGGTTACAAGTTCTTAACTTCCACTCTGACTAGCGCCAGGCTTGGTGTTCTTTGGTTAAGTACTTTTATTCAAACTTAATTCATTTATTATACAATTCTTCTGTTAATAATGGATTTACGGTGTCTGAGTGTGTTTATTTAATAGATCATACTCATCAGAAACAATCCATTGGTTTTTAGACAGTATTGACACCGCTGATGAAGAAATGCTGTCAAAAACCTTATATATATATATATATATATATATATATATATATATATATATATATATATATATATATATATATATATATGTCGTGATTTGGACGAAGGACAGAAATCAACTCATTTAATTTAATACGTTTATTAATTCCATTAACTTCAAGATAACCATGCTGGTTTAGAGAACAGCACATAGCATCATCACCCACCAAGTTTGTTTTTTTTAGTACTACAAAGCAAATCTGAAATCAATCATCTCCAACAGTTGCCAATCCGGAATAGCTAAACTTTTCCAGGCTGACATTCAGCGAGGAAACCGGTTACCCTACAAACTCTTGATTCTGGTTCGTCAGCGTTTTACTCAAAGTGAAAGACGAGTAATTAAAAATAAAATTTAGTGGATCTCATTATTACATACCTAGAAATTATTATATAACAGAAATTAGTGAACATTACTATCAGCATAAAGGATTTTTTTTGCAAATTTTATAAGTATATATATATCTAAATTATTCCAAAATCTTTTCATAATTCCCTAACTAAATTTGACCGATATATTACTAAATTTACTAATAAATTTTAAATTTGCAATTTTTATATTTTTACATTTACTCTCTTCATGGAGTCACGTGACAGCATATGTGTAGCCAACACATCCACCATCTCTCTCTTTAAAAAGCCAATAAATATAATTTTTTATATAAAACTATATTATTATTGAAGTTTGACTATTCCATCGAAATGACCAGAATTTTACGACGCGTTTCAAGCATATATATATCTCTCTCTCTCTCTCTCTCTCTCTATATATATATATATATATATATATATATATATATATAATATCTCAAATGTATCTTCTCTCAAAATACGATTTCTTATTACTCCAAATATGTTTTTCCTAGGGCGTGGCTTGATTGTGTTCTCTATAATACCACCATATCCCACTTGGTGTCTAGAAAACCAAAAAGTTGTACGCTTCCCTAATGATACTTTTCTACTTTTATCGAAATACGTGACAGGGGGAAAAATTCTGTGACTGCGAATAAAACTTCGAGATTTCTGTTTTCCTAAAAAAGAAAAAAAAATATATTTTCGCGGGGTCGTTTTAAAAGTTTCTTCTCGGAATGTAGAGATAAATCTTTTTTCTTTTTCTTTTATAAGTATATGCTAGGGTTTTTGCGGATTCTCAAAAGAACTCCCGTACAACTCCCTTAGAACTCATACATCATGATTGATTAGAGGGCGATATAAAAAAGTGAATTATCTGCAATCAATCAAATTTTCTTCGCATCGAAAAATAAGTTAATTCTTTTCTTTCACCTAATTTATGAGTAAGAGCAGAAACATATATTATTGGATTAAGAAGTTTCTTTTCATTCGCTTGGTCGACATGTTTTTCACAATAGGATGACCTAAATTGAAAGATTATGTTTATCTAGCAAGAACTTGACATCACAACGAAAACAACGCATTATTTTTGCGACGTTTGAAGTGTATATATATATATATATATATATATATATATATATATATATATATATATATATATATATATGCGGCAGACGTTTGTTTGGACATTAACCTTACCGTGACATGACACCGCGGTTTTGCTGGCCACTTTTCTGGGAGCACCGTATAGATGGATCAGCATTGACCACCTATGGGCCGGTTCCGCAGTTTTGAACCAAGTCAAGTGACTTGACCGGAACACTTGACCCCGCACCTCCAGAGGTAAATATGAGAACTTGGAGGACATTGCAGCAACGCCCTATTTTACGTTCCCCGGCCACCATTAGTGAACACGGCGGTGGAATTTGTCAGCGACCGGCCTCAAACGCGCAATATATATATATATATATATATATATATATATATATATATATATATATATATATATATATATATATATATATATATATATATATATATATATATATATATATATATATATATATATATATATATATATAAAGATAGATAGATAGAGGGCGTGATGGCCCGGTTAGGAAGGCATCGAACCAGTGATCTGAGGGTTGCGCGCTCGAGGCCGGTCGCTGACAAATTATATATATATATATATATATATATATATATATATATATATATATATATATATATATATATATATACATACATATATATATACATGCATGCATACTTACATACACACACACACATATATATATATATATATATATATATATATATATATATATATATAAGGCATAGTAACAGATACATGTTTCATTAAAATTTGGTGCAGAGAGTGCGATGCACACGTTTTTTGAAGACTAAGAGTTCCTAAGAATTACCTTTCATCATCCTGTTTTTCTTGTTTCATTGAGCTGAAAAAAGATGGCACAGCTCTTTATTCCACATACAAAAATGAAATTTTTAAGTTCCAATATATCTAGAGAGAATAAAAGCTCTAAGGAATTATTTATCTATGATGCATACCAAAACATCCTAATCCTTCATGCCTGAATTCCAAAACATACTCGCAAAAAATTTTAAAAAGCAAAATAACAACGTGAGTGATATTTTAGGTAATTTAAATAACTTTTTTTATTAAAATTTCTCTGTTTCAGTACATTGGGAGTGAATTTACATCAAAAATGAAATCCGTATTACACTCAAATGATATAATTTTTAAGGATATTACTTCAGAATTATTCATTATTTTCTTTACTAGACAATTTATCGTCAGCAGATCCAACTAAGAGATTTTCTGTCCATTATTTATCTTTCTTATCAATAACGTTTCGAGATGAGAATTGAGTAGGAAAAAAAATAGCAATTAATTTTCCTATTCCATGTTTCGCTTTGAACCTATACTTCAATAAATTTAGTGTAACAAGCAACAGTCATTATAACAAGATGGATTTTTTTAAGATATTGCTTTCTTCACGACAAATACTCGTGAAAGGAACAGTATTTACGGTATGTTTGGGAAAAGAAGGCTAATATAACAGCAATAAATGAAAATATGCCTTAGTAGAATGTATTCTTATGCGAAACAAAAACTATAAACTTGAAAAGGTCGAGTATACTCAAATTATTTTCGAATATATCGAAACGTTTTCGTTAGAGTACTCTTCTAATAAAAGCTACATCATATTTTCTTAGATGCGAGAAACGGTAAATATTTTTCAGCGTTAATTTACATTTCAAGAATTTTTCAATGGAGCTATATCACTGTATTAATTTAGGAATTGTAAGATGCTTTTCATAATAACATTGAAGAAAGGAATGAATTTTTCGGAAATAATGCAAATTGCATAAAATTCCCGCTCTTGCATATAGAGTAGTTTATATGAATTTTTAAGAATACTACTAGCAGAAATCTGTGGAATTGAAACGAATATTTTATAAAGGTTAAAAGCAACGTAGGATGATGAATGCATAAATAAATAAATAAATAATTATATATATAATTAGTCATAAACCCTTCAGGAACACAATAACTTATTTTTTAATTTGTGAACATATAAAGGCCTCATTTTCAGCTTTATTTACAATAGTTTCCGACTCGTTTGAAATTTAAAATATTAGACTTATAACAAATATACTTTTTCAAAAGCCCGTTTAAATATTTGTGTAATGGAATTTCCATACATGTGCTGAATTTCACGGACTTGCTCGTATGACAGATAATTTATCCAATATACTTTAAATAGATAAATAGGCATATATATGCCGAAAATTAGACATATTAGTTAGATCAAACTGTATTTTCACTATATTAGGTATTAAAAAGGGAGACTAAGTGTAACTAAACTTTGCGAAAAAGGTAAAACTAAATGTATTAAAAATATTCATAATGATATAAAACTTTCTTATTAATAAAACTCAGATTAAATTTAGTATTTGCAAAATGAATATTCTTTCTAAGAATGCAATCTGTTTAACCCGGTTTGATCTTATCGCCATAGACGCTTGACTGGCCTTTGACAGTTCTGAGAGCAGTTTTAATAATATATGGATATTTTCAGGCATCCGCGGTTCCATACAACATTTGAGTGATTGGAGTAGAGCTGGGGATAAAGCGGGTATTGTCAGACGGGGAGGGCTTAAGGATTTATCAATGTCTCACGATGTTCATCTACAATGGATCCCTCCACACGTGAACCTCATAGTCAATGGCATGGCTAATAAGCTGAGATAGGATGGCTATGTGGAATCCGTGAATTTCAGTGTCTATTTGACTTATCTTGAAATATTATCAATCTGGAACATGTGAGACAATTACTATTTGAGACTTCTTCCAACTCATAATTGATGTCAGACCCCGTTTAGGAGACAATGTAAAGTTAAGGTTACTGCAAATTTGCAGCTTGCCACAATTAGGTTCTTTAGGGGTCACTTTAGGTGTCTTGCTTTTGTTCGAAGGCTTCAAGTTTTCTCGATGTGCAGTGCTTAGCAGGACAAGTCCTTTGTTGACCGTACATGAAATTTATGATCCATTGATGTTCCTGAATTTCATGGGTATGAATGGACTCGAGGATTTGAAGTAGGTCGGGCGAGGCCAAGTTAGGATTAGAAAGAACAACACAAGACTGCAATTTTTTTTCATATTTTAATCATAGAAGTAATAGAAGAAGTATTCCGATTAACTGTATTATTTGAATTTGATGCTTTTCAGCGCGATTACATATTTTCAACCCAACAAGCCACCGAATTCCATGAACTCCTCTTCAACTGTTTCCGTAGATCGTCAAAGGGGTTGACCAATGAGTTCATTATATATATATATATATATATATATATATATATATATATATATATATATATATATATATATATATATTTCTTTATTTATTTATTTATATATATATATATATATATATATATATATATATATATATATATATATATATATATATATATATATATATATACAGTTTCAGTTTTAAGGGATGGTATGCGTTTTGTTGTGACTCTTCTAAGCTATGAAATAAAAAATTCCCTATATGCACTCAGAAGAGTGACGTAAAATAGTCCATCGAATCATAGGGTGTCATTTGATTCCATATTTTGGATTATTCAATCCAGTTTGATATTACATAATAAATATAAAAATTCTTGGATGGTATCGTAAGGCATCCTTTCGTAATATATATATGTGTGTGTGTGAGTGTGTGTGTGTCACACTTCAATCAAAATGATCTCCGATTGTATCATTTTACTTCCACTAAATTACATAATTACATAATTACATTTATATAACTAATTAAGTTTACAATGATAAAAATATTAAAATTTTTTGCAATATTTTTAATTTACAAGGGAAATTCCCAGATTTTGAGATACTTTTCCTAAGAAACCTATTAACCCATACGATCACTGAAAAACTCAGGATCCTCATGCATATATGCAATGTAAATATACAATGTAAAATAAAAACAAAGTTCAGTAAAATATCTCACTATCTTTCATTCTAAACATATATTGCTCTGGCTACAATTCTAACAAGGCTAAAAGAGCAAACAAAGTTTCATCATTAGTAGATAGCAAGGAGGGGATTTCTAGACATCTGTACTACTTACTCAAACGGAAAAAAACTTTATCCCTTGTGTAAGCAAAAGTATACGACAACTTCAGACAAAAGAGCCAACAAACTGCGATAAATAAAGATAAAGCTCTGAGGGAAAAAAAGATTCTTCAAAGAAACAAGGAAATATAATATTTTATTTTCCCTTTTTTTAACGCTTCTTTATATTTTTAAAAGTTTCTCAGTAATAACAAAAAAACCAAATATTGACTGTCCAAATTCATTTTTGGGGCATTAATGAAAAGAAATCATTCGATGATCAACCGGCAAAATATTTATTATCTTTCTAGTTACGGGAAATGAAACTTACTGATGTGTATATATATATATATATATATATATATATATATATATATATATATATATATATATATATATATATATATATATATATATAGATAGATAGATAGATAGATATTTAAAATTAAGATAATTAAAAGGGCAGATGTGACCATTTAATACACCTCTAACCTGAAATAAGATTGACATATATAAATAGGCAAAAAACGGAATTTGGGGTGGATGGAACGGAAAATGGATTAAAAACATCATTTATGGTTGTAAAAAAGTTTGGCTAAATAATCTGTGGAAGTTGGTTATTGGGAAGTCTTTAAAACATCTTTTTCCTAATAATACACATTTCATTCCTATTATTATAGATCTAGTCAAAAATAAAAGCTCTGATTGTGGCATAAATTTACATGAATACGAGACTAAAAGCTGTAGCAATATTTATTGTATAACTGAGTATGCAAACAATGGTTTCGATAAAATACCTTTTACAAAAATTTTAAATCAAAATTTGCAATATTTTCCTTTAAACAATATAAAAATATTTAATAGCTTCAAATATAGTAGACCGTTTGGTCGCTATGTTTTCAACTATAATAATATATCTAAAAATGTTGTTGATGCTTCTCCTGAAAATTGTAATTGTAAACATAATATGACCGGTTACAATGAACACTACAACCACATTATAACAGGAAATACTCAAATTACTGACAATACGGCTTCGTCTAATTTAATGAATTATGGTACTGGTTTTCGCATAGGTTATAAAAAGAATGTATTCCAAAAATTTTTAAACGTAATCTTGATGAATTTATTTATAAAACAGCTATAAAGCATAGTATACCTGTAAGTACTTTCGAACAGTGGAAATTTCATTATTTAAGTGATTTTAAAATTGCTTATCTGAGAACTAAACCAAAAAATCTTCATGTAAATTTGAATACCTTAAAACCGGCTATAACTGCTTTACAAGATCATTTTGCTATAACTTATGTTGATAAAGTTTCTGCTAACTATGCATTTATATGCAAAAACTTTTATTGTGAAAAACTATTACAGTGCTATAATGATAATACTGTTTATAAAAAACTAGATTCTACGTCTTGTACTATACAAAATCGTATCAAAGCGTTATATCGTCGTGCAGGTTACGATATTAAAAATCTTAGGTTTCCTTATTTAGTCTTAATCCCTAAATTTCATAAATCGCCTGTTAAATTTAGAACTGTTACTGTGGGCTGCAATACATACTTAACGCTTGCTAATAATAAACTTTTAAACATACTTAAAATAGTTTATAAAAAAATAAGTAAAGAGGGTGGCTATTTCATCAATAATAGCTTAGAAATAGTTAAACAGATAAAAGGTAAAGGTGATATAACAAACGTTAAAAGCTACGATTTTACGGATCTTTTCAACTCTATCGACCTAAAAGATCTATATAGTATTATTCATGGATTATACGATCAATATGATTTAAAGACGTATATAGCTGAAAATAAATATCGTGCGTTATTAGATCTTGTACTTTATGAAACAGTTTTATATAATGGTAGTAACTTCTTCAAACAAATACAAGGAATACCTATGGGTGGAGGATGCTCATCTGCTTTAGCAGATATATACCTTCACTTTTATGAAAGAGGTGTAATGATTCTAAATGAACTTATGTTTTTCCGATATGTAGATGATATACTCATATGTTTTAATGAAAACTTAAAAGAAATAGATATTAATTTTTACCCTAAAAATCTTAAACTAGTGGAGACTGATAAAGATAACTATGGAAATTTGGTATTTTTAGACTTGAGTTTAAATGTTAATCAAAATCTAATATCATACTGTCTATATGATAAACGCGAGTTTTACAACTTTAAAACTGTTAGGATTATGAATTGGAATAATGCTCTACATTTAAATATTAAACGCAATATAGTTACTAACCAGTTAATACGTTGTCAACGATTACATTCAAACAAAAAAACTATGGACGTCAGTATAATAAAATTCTTAACTATAGCTATTGACCAGGGTTTTCCCGTCAATTTCCTCGTATCTATTCTAACCCAGTTTTTTAATCTAGACAATAAAGATTGTATGAATCGTTTTAAAATAAGTTGGCAACACTAAAAAATTTCCCTAATACGGCGATATTTATCCCTACTATGTCTATAAAATGTGAGTGTGCAAGGGTTTCGTGTCCCTTTGCTTGGTGGGAGCTAAGTATTTTGTATATATATAGTGTATATGTTAGTGAATAGTTATTTAGTTAATTAGTATTATTCTATTTCTGTAACTTAGTATTAAGATTTTTTTCATTCTATTCATCTTGTAATTATGTTTTAGTTGACTACATTAGAAAACTATCTGGTTTAACTTATCTATTTCACCTAAAATATTTTTCCTCTTCATAATTTTTTATTACTGTCTTGGTGTTATAGCCGACCTCCGGGAGTGTTGCCTGGCTTAAAACATGTTTAACCGGGGTTGGGGGGTCACAACCCCCCCCCAGTCATCAACTATACCACCTCCAATTCCGTTTTTTGCCTATTTATATATGTCAATCTTATTTCAGGTTAGAGGTGTATTAAATGGTCACATCTGCCCTTTTAATTATCTTAATTTTAAATATCTATATATCGTAAATATTTTTGTGAGCAGCTTAGCGCCTAAAATTTATTTACTCTTTATTTTTTCATATTAAGTAATTTACATTTGTAAACTATATATATATATATATATATATATATATATATATATATATATATATATATATATATATATATATATATATATGTGTGTGTGTGTGTTTGTTTTGTAAACAATTTAATAAACTCACGTAGTGAATTATTGACACAAATTAGGAATTCAATTACTGAAGGTGCAAATGTGTGTATTCTATCAATAATGACAAATGTATAAGGATTCATACAACGGTAGTTCATTCTCAGATTCCTCTATGATGTTTTATATTTGAATTTTCTGAAGTTTGAATCAAAATTTAAACAAAAATTCTATGAATTCATAAGTAACTTTTTAAATATTAAATGCATGCATATTCTTCTACTTTAAATTGCTAATATTTCATCATACCTTAGGTATTATATTTTTCGTATTTTAACATTATTCTAGCAATATAGAATAAGTGAGAAAACAGACTTTTTGCTACTATTTTTAAAACATTTTTTTGAGATATTTTGATCTTGTATTAAAAGTATAAACTAAGAGAAAATCAAATGACTCATTTTGTATCGTTGATTTCAAAAGATCTGGTAGAATTTATTTTTTTAATTTTCAGAGTGCATAGTACAATAGTTATCAAAAATTAAGGAAAAGTCCCAAAAATAGCGATTAATCAAAAAGTTACGCGTAGAATTTAATGAAACTTATACACATTATACAACACATAGGCAGGTATAAAACAGCATAAAAAGAAATCGCCAGACAATTATGGTGTTATATAAACTAGCATATATATACAATGAACAAATCGGATGTGAAAGTTTGGAATAGGAAAAGTACATTTAATATGGCGCATGATATCCCAGAGAAACAATTAAGCACATACAGCGATGTGTTATGCTGTCAATTATGCGGTCTATGAGTTCGGTAGGAAATGAGAGCCATTGCTCTTGCAAAGCAGTTGAAGCGTGGCTAGAGAGGATTTATCTATACGTCGTCCTACAGCGTCCCAAACATGTTCGATAGGATTCAGGTCCCATGATCGTGCTGGCCACTCCATGCGCTGAATTGTTTCCTGCTCAAAATAAGCATCCACATTGCGGGCCCTGTGCGGTCTCGCTTTATCGTCCTGTATCATGAAATCAACACCTATTTCCCGGCCTAAGGGCACACATAAGCATCAAGGATGTCATCTCTATAGGTGTGAGCATTCACATTTCCACGGGGAAAGACATGTTTACCCAAAGAGTACCGTCCACGCAAAGAGATACCACCCCAAACACTGACCCCTGACTCTAGACTTCATGATCCGTTTGCATCTCTTTCACGGATGTGTGATGAATGAAACCGAAATCAAGGTTCTCTCGAAATCAAAATAGGTCTACTATCACTTTGGAGGCTAAATCTGGAGACATCCGTAAAGAGAACACCCCGCCATTGATCACGCGTATAGTGGACATGTTGACGTACCCACTGCAACCGTTCCCGGCTATGGCGTGACGTGAGCTGGACACAAATGTTTGGTCGCCTCGCAAAAAGACCACCTCCGTGAAGCCTTCTACGCACGGTTGACGTTGATACCAACCTTCCAGAGCTTGCAGACGGAGTTGCGGTTCTATTTCTTCGTACGCATGATGACAAATATCGTTCATCGGCACTGGCAGAGTTTTTTTTCTTGCTTGATCAATAGAAAGTGACAGTTTTTAGTTGCAATTATTGCATTATCTTGCATGATAATAAAAAATTAAATCTAATTAGAATGTTTATGTCGAGTATTATATTATTAGGAGTTTCTTTTACTTTTTTGTTCTGTCAGCCAGGGATGGTTTAGTCTTGGATTTTGCCATTTATGATGGAAACGGATGTTTTTCCCCAGAACATTTATACAGGGTATAGCCGTCCTTGGCTGAACCTCCTGGAGACCGAATCCGTGGTTAGAAATTGTTGCCACTGTGTATGAACCACAGACGGACTCACATTTAGCCATGTGGCCACTTCTGTCTGACTTTGTCCTGCCTCTAGTCTCCCAAAAGCTCGCCATCGCAGTTCTTCGGTCAAATGATGTGTTACAATTTAGCTATGACAGATGAATGTTACAGTTTGGCTATGAGAGATGCTAATCTCAGTCTCCCAGTGTCAATTGCCGTCTTGCTCTGAAACATGCACTTTTATGCTCCTCGCAAATGACGTTTTCCGACTTCAGCGCCATTATTTTGTATAATGTAGTATTGTTCAACACCTTTTACTTAACAACATATTCAAATTTTAAACAGATTGGCCTAGTTATGAACGTGTTATCCATCTTATTGTGATTTTTCCTTAATTTTTGATAACTAGTGTACTTCCTCCTTTGATGATTTTATTTTTATTTATTGAAAAGCATAATTAACCAACACCAAAAAAGAATACATAAATTCATTTTCAAAAAATTCAATTAGATTCAGTATAGTATTACATTAGAGGAATTCAATTAACATGAATAGTTCTGTTTGCGACTGATTGCTAAAGCATAAATGTTTGATATCAACTTAATATTTATTTTAAGTGGACCTTATTAATAAATTTCTGTTTATACCCCAAAGTATCTCGCGGCACTCCTGGCCGATTTTACTGTACCCCAAAGTGCCGTGGCACACCAGTTGAGTATTTCTGGAATAGAACAGAACTGTAATGCTGCGTTGATAAATACGCTTTTACTTTCCATATAAACGTGTTATGCATGGGGAAAATCTTTAAACCCTTATATTTGGCCTCCATGAAACATTCCTTAAAAAAAAAAACTAAAGTACAATCTCATGCCTTTAATTATCTTACATTATCGTCCTTTCAGTGATATCTGTTCATGCTGAAAATGTATTCTTTTCATTATTTACTATAATTCTGACTATATATTTAGAAAAATAAACAAATATATAACTATAAAAACATTAGGATCAAAATTTTAATTATTAAAAGGAATTTATTAAATTCATGACGATTCCATCCTCTTTTAAACGTTTCCTAGATATTCTACATTACTTCATTTTCGGAAATTTGGGTGTACTTCAAAAAGTCAAACACAAATCTACCAAAATAATAACTTTAGCACTTTGGTGCTGTATAATGAAGGAAGTTTATTCAAATAATATCAGTTTCCATTCCTGTAATTAAGTACAGGTTCTGTGTCAGGGAATAATATATATATATATATATATATATATATATATATATATATATATATATATATATATATATACAGGTGGTTATCAAAATAATGGAAACACCTATCAATATTAGCGGTGTTTATGAATGTGTTTCGTATTCCTTAAAAAATAAGTCTGGCCATTGGTATTTTTATATAATGTAGTGTATGTATTATTCTACTGTCAAGTAGCAGTAATAAGGCCAAGGGTATTGTGCTTTTTTTTTCTTTTTTTTTTTGGGGGGGGGAGACATCGTAAAATGTCAAACCTTGCAGACCTTGCGAAAAGGGCAAATTATTTGGGTACGTTTAAATTGGAGTATCTGTTACTGCAACCTCCAGGCTAATGAGTTTTTTTTTGAGCTATGGTATCGAAAGTCATGATAACATACAGAGTGCACGGAAAAACATCCTTTGCCAAACAGAGTAGTGGACGAAAGGGAGAGCTGAGTGAAAGAGACGGACGAAGTATTGAAGCGTATTGTGACATGAAAAAAGAAAACAACTGCAACCAAAATGACCAAAGAGCTCAATCTGCATCTGCATCATCCGATATCAACCATCAGAGGTAGAAAGGAACTTCACAAACAAAGCATTTACGGACAAGTAGCTACTCCCAAACCTCTCGTAATAGATGTTAATATCAAATATTGTCCACAATGTTGCCACGAGAGCAAATCCTGGTCGATTAATAATTCGAAAATGACATTTGGTCCGACGAATCATTGCTCACATTGTTCCTCGCAACAGGACATGCGTATGTCTGAAGAACACCTATACAAGCGTAAGTTTCTGGCTGCATCATTTCAGCTGTTAATCATGGAGATAAATCTATCAGGGTTTGGGATGGTATCCCATGGTCTTCTTCAGACCCTATTGTAACCCTAAAGGGAAGATAGAATGGGAAGAACTATGTCGAATTTTTAGCTCATTAGGCCATCCTATGGTGCAATCATTGTTTCTTGCAGGAGATGGCGTTCTTCAGGATGATAATTCCCCTATACATACAGCTAAATCTATCAAGTATTGGTTTGAAGAGCATGAAAAAAATGCAAATAGCTTATCTTGCCCTGTAGAATCCCCCCGACTATATATCATCCAACCACTGTGATCTGTATAAGCGGATAGAGCCGGGTATCGAAATCCACCACAGCATCTCTACAGAAAATTTCATGATTTTCCCCTGAAGAATGGTATAATATAATTTTAACCGCTATTCATGACTTATATAATCCAATTCCAATGTGAATCAGGTGGTATTATATGACAAAGGTGATTGTGCGCCGTATTTATAAAGGTTTTCATGATGTTTCTTAGTTTTTCCATCATTTTGATAACCACCTGTATATAGATACACACATGCATACACGCATACATATGTGCGTGTGTCTATGATGTTTAAAATTCTATCATTATTTTGTCCTTTTTACGAAAAAAATTGAAGTGATTGAATGGAAAACACATATCTAAGTTAAATTTTGCATTTAACAAAAAATGATGGAAATTTAATACCATTAAGCCAAATTATATATATTAAATAAGTTCCAGCCTCCCTTCAATATGGTTTTTGAGAAATCTAGCATGAGAAACTTTAAGAATTCTTCGAAAAACTATATTTAAGCAAACTTCCGACTTACCCCATTGTCTCTCTCGTTTGTCGCCTCCCTTCCGTAAACACTGGCAGTGAACTAAATCCAAATCCAAACATCCATATCCTACGGAGACATTCACTTCTGTTCATTAGACATCCGAAGAACTGAAGTTTCTGATCTCTTTCTTCGAGAATTTTTGTTCAAATGTTTTACCTTTATACCCTTCATCCGCTGATAAATACTTCTTTGTCTACCGAAACGGTAGAGCTCTCCTTAAAATGTGTTTCTTTCCTTTTTGGGGGGAGTAAAAAGAAAAAAAAATACCATTCCTTTGAAAGCAAAGCTATCTGGGAAAAGAAATAGTCTGACATTTTGTAATACGAGTTTCCTAACGCTTATGAGGATGCATCTAATGCGTGTTGTTGAACAAGTAGCTTTTAGCTTTTAAAGCGAAACATTAATCGATACAGTACTATTAATTAATGCGATAAGCAAAGTAGCATAGATGTCAATGTCAAATAAAAATAATTGATAAATGCTTATAATAAAAAAAATGGAAAATGGGAAGCTGATAAGTGGATTATTCAAGTTTATTCAGAAACTGAATTCTTATTTTTTATAGTTTTCAAATTATTTTGTAATTAGAAAAGCATCATTCCTCGCAAATCATGGCATTGCATTTTTAAAATGCATTTTTAAAATATGATTATAAAACACGAAGTCTTAACTTTGAAGTAAAGTCTAGATGATACAACTATCTTGTTAAAACGTAAATGTATTAAATACCATGCATGTATCGATAAAATTTAAATAAAGATATTTTACCCCCAAAATTAAGAACGTACATTCTACATATCTGGATGGAAAACGAATGTATTTCATTATAATTTTCACTTTAAAATGGTTAATAACCATAGGTACTGCTTTGAATTTATTTTATCGGAGAGTAGTAATAACACTTTGGTAATAAAAAATAACGAAAAAACATAAATTCCTGATAACATAATAATGGAATAAATTTCCTGTGGCTCGATTTTAAAAACAATTTCTGGTAGAAAAGTGCGCTAAAGATAATGAAAGCTATATGCGAATGTGGGCTAGCAATATATAAAATTGGATTTTCATTGTTGTTTCTTCCTTGACAAATGATGTTCTTTTAGTTTTATAGACGAACTAGATTTATTACACGGCTTTGCTCGGGATTCAGTTTCTGTTATTATTATTTTTCAATGATAAGCCTCATATTATGATGTTCTTAAGTTATAACAACTCTTAAACAAATTAATTTAATTTTTTCAGTAATAAAAATCTCACTTATTAACTAATTTGTTGTTATTTTAATACTTGCCTGTACACAACATGTTTTGTTTATTTTTTATCATCTGCGATAATGTATAATTCTGATTGATTCCTTGCTCTAGACATTCCCACATATAGCCAACCATGCGAAAAACATTCTTCTGTCAGATCCTGTTCAGTAATTTTTAATATCTCTCCCTGCCATTTGTTCATTTTCATTGCAAATGCAAGCCGAACGGGAAACTTAATCACAGTTAGTCAATAATGTTTGAATGCATTTCTAATTATAGAAAAAGAATCAATAATGTTTGGATGGATAGAGAACACATTCAATATTAAAACACAGCATTTCTGCTCGGAATTCTATCTCAAAACTAAATTGTCTGCTACCTTTCAATGGCACATTCAGACTTTCTTAAATAGAATATACACGTATTTCATGATTGTAATTCTTTCTCAAAACTAAATCGTCTGCTATATTTTAACGTCAAAGCTAAACGCACATGTTTCTAGCTAAGTGAACGTGTTCTTCAGTATATTTGAGTTTGAACAGGTTGTTTGGGATAGTTTTGATGCATGAAATGGATTGAGAACACATTCATTGAAAATTAATGACTTTCCATCTTTATATTTTCATTTTTTAAAAGAAATATTCCGGCGTTGCCACGTATATGAAAATAATATATCAAATTCATTCTTGCATGCTCCAATATATGAATGAATCACGTTTTTAATTCATGTCTATTTATATTTACGCAAATGTTATAATTTAATTGGCAACAATGAAATGTTACAATGGCTTTGAACAAAAATGTCCGTTGTTACCGCGCAAACTTGTTCTTCCATAATTCGGGAATGGAACGTCGTAGCGTTATGAAAATAGTCGCATTCCTCCTGATTTTTCAAGCACATTAAACCGCATAAATTTCATCAAGGTAGGGCTCACCGTTCTTGAGTTTTTACGACTCACACACACATACACACACGACTCATTTCCCGTTTCTGCTTTATATTTAAGATAAGTAATTTCAATAAAACAGTTGAAAGAGAAGAATTAAATTTTTGAGTATTTATTTATTTGAGTGTGATGTGGAGCTTGGGAAAATTAATTTAGGAGTTTGTCAGTACAGATTAATACAATACATTCTCATTTTGCAAAGATAACGTATTTCAATGAGACGTTCAAATATATATATATATATATATATATATATATATATATATATATATATATATATATATATATATATATATATATATATATATATATATATATATATATATATATATATATATATCTGATTTTTGCCCTTATAACACTGTGGAGTAGTGGCAAAGATAATTTTATTTCTTTATTTTACTTCATTTATAAAAAGTAAATGTACCGCTACATATTGAATGGAGGTCACGATTCCTTACGCCATGTAGTTGTTTTTCCAAGGTTTAAACATTCTTAGTGTGTGTGTTCTAAGATCTTTCGAGCTTTTCTAACACCGAGGAATTCAAACGGAATTAAAGCAGCTTTAGTTACCACGCCCAAGAGAATTTGGTTCGGTAGTAGAATACAAATGAAAAGAAGAAGTATTATATAAAAACGTTAGGGCATATAGCAGAGGATACAACGTAGCTAAGTCCATCGTTGCTTTGTTCTTCTAAATGAAATATCCTTGATTTGGTTCATAGCAATATGAAGATGTAAAAGTGAAACATGGTTAGACATACATCGTTATGAAGGAATCTTTAAAGTGTGTACAGTCGTGACTAATAGTAATGTGTCAATAGATATGCAATATTAGCTATTTATTTTCACCATACTTTCATATATATATATATATATATATATATATATATATATATATATATATATATATGTAATGAACTTAGTGTCGACGAGCTTCAGAACGGTAGATAACGTAGTCTTGGAGAGTAGTCGTTGACCGGTTAAGGCAATTCGTGTGGTCGAACGCAGCTGAGAAACAAATCGAAAGTCCAGACAAGGAACGGATATACTCAGATGTTGATTAAATCTTCCTTTTATTTTCGAGTACTTCAGGGGTTTTAATTTCACTCCATCACAGTCATAATTACATTATTTGACGGATTATCATACTCCAACACTGCCCCGAGACTGTCGGAACAGCGCAGTATAAGATAAAGACAAAGGGGACGCAGCGCGCCCAAAAATTACATGTTGACCCAAGACACAAAGAGCTTAGAAGCGCGCAATTTCTCTCCCGAGTACGGGTCTATGAAAACTTCTAATTCGTCAGAAACGGACACGTGATTAATTCGCGTCATATGGGGTGATGGTTTTCGAATGTTCCACGTGGTTCGCGTTATATAACTGATATATAATGGTCCGCGCGTGCAACAGCTTAAGGGGAAAACATATTTATATTGGTTGAATATAGGTCGCAATCCAAGGTTAAGGGGACGGTATTCTGTTGCAATAAGAAAAACGAATTTGAAAAAAGCGTGTTAGGAGTATTTAAAATGATTAAAATTTGTTTCATATATATATATATATATATGTATGTTTAAATAAATAAACGTGTCTATGCATTTAAAGCATGTTGTCACATTTTCGGTAACCTATCATCTTGTATGAAATTTTTGCTTTATAATACCTCTTTATGTTGGTATCCTAAAAAAATGTCTTATAAATTTTGTATTATATGCTTTAAAAATTACCTTTCTTTAAAAATTACTTGCTTTAAAAATTACCTTTCTTTCTGATTATCACATTTCCTTTATTATTATTGAAAAACTGTCTGTTAACAGTCTGTTCCCATACGTTCCGATGCATTTTATTCCGGTGAAAAGTTTAAATTTGCCTTCAAACTTAAAATTAAGAGTGAAAAGGCACTCTGGGGAAACTAAAATTTTATCTTTTACACACACTGTCAGCTACGAAAGAGACATCGTCTTAATATTATCTTATACTGACACGTGTCACGAAATGGCGTTTGCGATCAGCGTTAAAAATCAACTTGGCTTTTTGTTACTTTTCCCAACTATCCATTCAAAAATGGAAACATTTATTCAATTTTCCGAATTTAAACTTTTGATCTTTAATATATCTTAATATTGTGTAACATTTTATTGTTAAAATAAAATATCATAATATAATTTGTAATAATTAAAAATATCTTATTTTTCTGAATCCATAAAGGAGTATGTTATTCAAATACTGTAATTTTAATTATTTAATTCCAATGGCTTGATTCTGTGATTACGGTTAATAGTTTTCATCATAGTATAAAAGGTCCCAGTTATAATGCTGGTGTATATTAGCTTGAATTTTTAACTTTTGGGTCCCAAAATATTGTATTTTTAATATATATATATATATATATATATATATATATATATATATATATATATATATATATATATATATATATATATATATATATATATAATAAGGTGAAGCCCACATTAGAAATAATCATCCAAGTAAATAGTCAATAAGTATAGAATGAAATTATAAAATTTATTTCAATTAAAAATTTATTTTACAAGTAACTGTACTGAAAAAGAAATTATTGGAAGTAATATATTGGTAAAGAAACTGTACAGTTACAGTTTAGTTTTCTAAAACATATCGATATGTTCAGAGAGCCAGTATGACATTGAGGTAATTTCGTCTATTATGAGAAAAATATTTTACAATGCATAGACATCGAATTTAATGTCGATGTGTACTAACCCTATAGGATTTGGTAACCTCAATGTTGACCTATGCAGAAAAATTATCTACTATTTACAGCTACATAAATGCTAATAATCTAATGAAAATTGTATTTTTAGGTAGACTGAACTTTTCTGCACCTTACAACAGGATTCATTTTATAAGTTTCGTTCACCAAAGGAATTTAAGAGCATTTAAAACACCCCATACCAGATTTTTATTCCGAATAATTAAAATTTTAACAGATTTTTTGCATTTTTTTTAACACTAGACAGACGGCTACCGTCCGTTTGATTGTTTCGGGCATACTAATGATATCTATGTCTGTATTTATGCCCTCAGGTTTCTGACATTTTATGCCTTTTTCTAATTTTAAGCGAAATCTGCACACAGATTTACAAAATTATGTTCGATAGTAAAAAGGGGGAGAAAATGTGTTGTATACCTACTAAGACTGAAAGAAGTCAATTTGACGGCAATATAGAAAACAGGCAGAAATCTTTGAAATAATACCGGGAAAATATTAATCAGTTTTCATCTCTTCCCCCTTTTGCAAATAACAGAAATATTGGCTCTTTGGAAATATTGGTGTTGAAGGACAAGGACTGCCAAAAACATGCATATATTTTTACGGATAAACCCTATCAGGTTGTCAGCTCGGCATACCTGCATAAAAATATATCTAAATATGTACTAATTTATTAAATATTGTAAGAAATAGTTCAAAATTTAAAGTATTTAATGATTTAAAAAAACATTAAATATTTTACATTTTTTATTTTATTTTTAACCGTAAAATTGACGGCATTCAATCTTTTTAGTAAAAAAAAAATTCCCGTCTTTCGAGTGTTAAAACAACGAAAAATGCCCCAAAGTCAAAAATTTCTTTTACTATTACGGAATATAATTTTTAAAAATCTTTAAATCTCTGTCGGCCTTCCTTGGATAAATTTACTCCTGGGGTCAACATTTAGGTGAGTGAATCCAATCGGTTTCCTACACAGTAGCCTAACTTTTATGCTCCGTTCAAATGGCCGTGAATAATAAGAAATCCAAATATAAATATGTGTCATTTTAATGCATTTTCTCTTTCTCTCTCTCTCTCTCTCTCTCTCTCTCTATATATATATATATATATATATATATATATATATATATATATATATATATATATATATATACAAGCTGAAAACCCGCACTTCCCTACGGAGTACATTGAAATTAAATACAATGGTCAACGTATGCAGTTAATGCCTATATGTATATATATATATATATATATATATATATATATATATATATATATATATATATAATAAATACGACGATTAATGTATAGAATTATACATAATATCTTCATCTATATATATTTTCTTCTACCTATATATATTTTTTCGATAATGTCCAATCGTCTGCCGCATTAACAAGAAAAAAAAGTTTTTTTGTCTATTTAGTTGTTATGCACGTGACGATAAATTTATTTAAAGTACCAGAAAAAGAAATCACGTGATCAGCATTTAATAAATTAAATTCTAAAAATTAATCTTTCAAAATTCACCAAAATTCAGAAAATAGAGGTAAAGATTCGAAAAAGATCTCATTTTAAAGGCATTTTTACGAACTTTCTCGTGGTATAAATTTTATAACGTTCAATTTATTATTTTAAATGCAAACTTAAAAAAAGTTACTAAAACAGCTTAAAAATTTAATTTAAAAAAAATCTAAGAAGAATTTTTCAAAAATCTTTCTTAGTGCACCCCTACACTATAAGAAGAATCATCATGCAAAATTTCATCCCTTTAGGTCCAGCGGTATGGTCTCTGCGTTGTATGTCAGTCAGTGAATGAGTCAGTTACGGAACTGTTAGATATTACAGTTCCGTAACTGATTGACTTCTTTAAAAAATTATTTTTTAAAAACTGACACCGCACATAAGCAGTCACCTTAAATACAAAAAGTAGCTCTTAAAAATATATATCTTCATTTTTTTCACTTCAGGCAGTTCGTCAATTGAAACAGTTATATAGAATATAGACTTTTTATTATATCTGCCAAAAAATATATTCTGGATAAATATTAATATTTTCTGATGAGTGTGATTAAAATCTTAGCATTAATGATGTGCCAATACCCTACCCAAGTGTATATATAAAGGTAATAACAAAAGGATCGTTTGCATTTCAGAAAATGTTTGATTCCCAGGATGTATCTTCCCTTTTAGACTTTAATACATTCACTATCGTGTCATTATAATATATAAGTAGATGAAATTTACATGTTATGACATGAAAAGTCCACATTAAAGCATTTTAAAATGGCACGTGAGTAAAAGTTATCTGAAATTCTGCATCGAATTTGAATATCTCAAAATCATGCAGTCATACATTATTTATAAGGATCCTGCTCATGCTTTGTAAAATGCTTTTAAATAGCATTTTCAAAGAAAAGGATGTTAAATATAGCTTCAAATGTAATGGAAGATAAATTGGAGTTACATTTTTGGTTCTATAATTTTTTGAAAATTTGAGGCGTTTATCATTAGTGGAAAAGGCGGCGTTACTTATCAAAAATATATTTGATATTTACGCGTATTCCCTTGAATAACGCACATTGCAAGTTTGATTTCCTAGATCTTAAAACTTTCCGAATCCTCTAAAACTTCCTACTCTAAATTTTGAATCATGTTTCCGTACTCTAAACGTTCGAAATTTTAGATATTTCAATTTAAGCGACAGATATAACTTTAGTAAATCCGGCATTACACTATAAAAGTTCTTTCACAAAGATCTTTTTTAAAACTTATTTCTCTCCTTCATTCATTTAATTTCAATTATGTTTAGCTGTCAGGTGATGTCATTCCTGGGATTTCATCGCAGAATTTAACGATAGTTATCCGACTTTGGATATTTCATTTTTATTTTGGGATTTAAGGCCACTTTATAACCTCCTTTAAAGTTACTTTTTAAAAAGCCTTCTTGGTCAGCACCTGGAGCCTAATAGGAACCGTCAGGCAAAATTTTAGCTTAGTAGGCCTTACGGTTTCAGGCATAAAGTGATCATTGTGTGTTATTTTGGGGGTATAAACTCCTTTTAATCCCCTTAAAATTTGAACTTTTGAAAAAAGATTTCTTAGTGAACCCCTGGGGCTAAGAGCAACCTCTATTCAATATTTTAGCACCCTAGAACTCATGGTTACATAAATACAATTATCAGTCAATCAGTGTTTAATTTTTGGGGTAAAATCTCTTTTAAACCCTGTTAAAGTTTTAATTGTTCAAACAGATTTCTTATTGAGTACTTAGGGCCTTAGAGAAACCACCGTTTCAGCTTCCTAGACCTTATTGTTCCTGAAATAGAGTTTTTTTTATAGAGAGGGGACCCCTTGAAATTCGATCTTTTAAAAAAGATTTATTATTGTGCACCTAGGGTTTTAAGGGTAACTAAAGGGTAACTACCATACAAAATTTCAGCTTCCTAGGTCCTATGGTTTCAGTGATGCAGTGGGATCTTTTTGTGGGGTAGGGGGATAAACCCCTTAAAATTTGAGCTTTTAAAAATTGATTTAAGGCTTTTAAAATTGATTAAGGGATTAAGGGAACAACCATAAAAGATTTCAGATTCCTAGGCCGTTTGGTTCGAGAGATACAGTGAGGTTTTTTCGGGGTAGGTGGGGGGGGGGGGGCTAAACCCTTTAAAATTTGAGCTATTAAAAAAATTTATTGGTTTGTACCTAGGGCATAAGGGGAACCGCCATACACAATTTCAGCCTCCTAGGCCCTGTGGTACCAGAGATACAATGGGTGTTTTTTAGAGGGGGGGGTTAAGTCTCTTTTAATCCCCTTAATGTTTGTATTTAAAAAAATATTTCTTAGTGGGCACGTATAGCTTGGGAGTAACAGCCATGCAAAATTTCATCATCCCTTTGCTTTGAAAGATTTACGTTTTTTTAAACATACACATTTTCAATACTTCTCATGTATTTCTGTTTTGTCATTAGTGCGCAATTTTTAATTAGAGCTAAAATTATTTCGAATCGAAATCTTGTTCTTCATTTGCCATGTTTTCCCCACATTTGTATTTTTTAGCATACTATTGCTCGAAATGTTGTTTATAACTTTCGGGTACCTAATTCTCGTCCTATATTTTTATAAAATATAGGACGAAGAGCTTAACTTTGATTAAAAAAAAACTTTTATAAAGGTTTTCTTTTATGAAAGTTGAGATATTACGCCGTCATATTTCTCGTCCAACTTGTTTCATAAAAGATCTTTGTCAAAGAACTTTTATAGTGTAATGCTGGCCTAAGAAAAGTCCCAGTACTGATTTTTTAATTCTTTATCTGTGATATTCAAACGTAAGAAACGGGTGTTATTCAGTCATCTGGTTAGTGTTCTGAATAGGCGTGGCATTGGAAGCGTTTCTTAGCAACCTACTGTTCGGCTTGTTGGTGCATTTAGTAGGAGGTTAAAGGCGTGGCGTGGTGGACGCGAATTCCGAGCAGATTGTTAACATTAAGTTTTGCGTTAATCTAGAGAAAATCTCTAGTGTATCCATGCTATACCAGAGCCTCTGTATTCATCCGACTTGTCGCCGTGTGAAAGAGTAGTGCTACAAAGATACTGCTGCAATCCAAACGGCTGTGACAGATGTGCTGAGAAGCAACGCGGATGAAGTTTTCTCTGCTTGCTTACATGGTCCTCACAAACGGTGGCATCTGCGCATAGACAGCCTAAAGGAACTAATTTGGCAATACCAAGGACCATTATTTACTAACTTGAATATATTTTTTACGAGATCAGTCCTGGAACTTTTCTGATAATTGGTATTTAACTGAGTAGAAAAAAGTTTTTTTTTCTTTTGCAAAAACCTCTAATTGAAAAGTATGATGTACTCCTGTTAATTCAAAATTTTATTCAATTTCAAGTAAGATGGAAGTCCTCTAAAAATTTGAATTTGGAATATATATTTCAAAAATTGTCACTTCGAATTAATTTTATATCACATCTGTTAATTAAAAACAAAAACATGGATAGCTCAGGAAATGCTTTCAAACTTTTCTCTTACAACTGTTGAAGATTCACAATAATCTATTAATTGTTTGAACTCTAAAGATTTTTTCCTTTCGCTATTCTCTGAAAGGTTAGAACACAGTATATTCATGTTACCTGTGCATTTTTTATGGATCCATAGAGTTAGAGGCAGGAATTGATAACATGGTCTCATACGCTGCTGGAGTATTTTCCATTTCTCCGTTATCACTAGGATGGATCTTGCATTTAACATTTCTACATTATGCGACTAAAGCAAGTAAGGTTTATAAGATCTAAGGAAATGGAAGTGTTCAGGAACTTTCAACCAATGGCATCCTTCAACGCTTATTGAACCAAATGGAATTTAGAGCCATCCATGCCCTAAAGAAATGCCATCGAATTCCACAAAAGCATGAAAAAGACCACCAAAAGACAATATAGATGATAAAGACGAGATAAATGATAGAAACCGTCTTACCTCACAACCCTAAGGTTTCTTTTCATTAATTTTTGGGTTTTTTTAAAAGGGTCAATCCTCCCAATTGGCTCAAACCCATGTCTTGCAGCCATACCAGAAACAATTTGTATTAACTTTAGCACCAAAATTTATTCCGCTAACGCAGTCTACATCAGCCAATCTCGTTTCGTGGCGGAAATCTAAATTACTGAGACTTTGAACGTCAAGAAAATTTACAGGTCATTACAGTTTTGGCGCTAGAATTGTAATAGCCAAGTTGCCAATACACACGTGACCAATCTGTTAACGCCGCCTAACGGCTAAAGCGATATGTTCTGCTATAGCTTTTGTAATGTATCTGTCCGTGTTGCCTGGTGTAGTTTGTGTTCTTAATGTGAGGCAATAAAATGCGTGTAATACTATATTTGTATTTTATTACCGCATCACACATCAATATATAGCAATTCTAAAGCGGACGGTGGATGTTAATTTTTGTTTGTTTAATTTTTGCCATTGAAGAAAGAAATTTTGTATGAATGCATACCGTTGCGGGAATTCCCATTGTATTAAAAATAATTTCGATTTAATTTAAACTTCGAAATTTCAAAACATTTAATAATTATTTTTCAAGCTTAAAATGCTCCTTGCGTAATAATTTTTTGGGTTTTTTTTGTCTAAATTTTTCACAATATCACTTAAAAAAACTTTGCAAAAATTATCTATCCAGCTTTCAATCCGACATAAAATTCATTTATTTTTTTCTGTTCCAACTGAATTTTTATCTAAATTTCCCCTATACCTAATTTTAATTGCCAATTTAAGTTCTTTAAGATTCTAAAAGGCAGAATAAGATTTCTTGTAACAAGATTGTCTCTTTCAAATATCATGCATTTTGAACTCACAAATGAGGTCTGTAAAGTATTTTAAGGACACATAACAAGCAAAAAGTTTACTTTCAGAAAAATGTCTTTAAGGTATGTTTTGATATCTTATCTTTAATACATAATCCCGAAAAATTCCAAATAGCTTTTTTAGGTAATACTTTCTTTTTCCGAGTTTGAATTTTTGAAAATCTGTAAGTAATCAATAACATACTTTTTTATTACTTTTGACACCACATTTTTATATTTTAACACCCTTTTTCAAGGAGATTTAGACTTCATCGTTTTATTTGAAAGCTTGAAAAATTACTTGCTCTAGAGAAATTAAAATGAAAGGAGCAGTTTCATTTCTTTTAAATCATTATTTTTCAAATGTATTTCACTAGGTAATCATCTGATCTCTATCCAGACTGGTTGACAGAATCAAGTATACTAAAAAATAGATCATAACGTGAAAGGTGGCTAATAAAAATGCAGCCATTTTATTTAAATTTGTCAGTATATTTTACTGCGTCTAATGCCTTTTATAGTTAAGTTTAGATGAAATGTAATTTCACTTCAATTTTTTTTGCTTTGGACATACAAGGAAGCTTTTATCTGGCTTGTCTACTTTATAATAAAGATGTCACTTATAACGAACTGTCGTTATAACGAACTTCAAGGGACAAAAAGTTTTGTTCGCTTTATCCGGTGGTTCACTGTATCTGAACCATTAAGAAAAATGCTAGAGTTTACAAAATGTATAACTCATTAGTTTCAATGTGTATTCATTAATGGTATATTAAAAATAATAAAATCTATTAAAAATTATCATTAATGAAATAAATCGTCTAAAATCGATTAAATTAAACTGACACAATATGAATTAAATTACGTACAGTAGAAAACGGCGGGACCAAAATTTTCGTTCGCTATACCCGTGAGTGCATTATTTACCGGGTTCGCTATAGCGGGGTTCGACTGTATTTAAGAAAAATGAAACATCAGAGTTTAAATAAACACTTTTTCTTCTCAATTTACTGCTAAAAGTTAAGAGGAATACCTGTTTCTAATTCTCGAATTACCATTAACCCGAAAAAAAACTTCAACAGTAATTTAAATTACATAAAGGTAAACACCCTGTTGTAGAGTACAACGAGTCCTGTTCAATACAAAAATTGGTATGAAATAATCTTTTATTTTGTGTTGTTGATGACTTAAAGTGCTACGGCTGATCCACGTAAGTTATAAACCTCATGTATGATTTCTAACTATTGTCTCATACAATGCGTTATTGAAATACAAGACGTTCAGTTTAACATAATAGCTTCCCGTTTATAATATTCTTAAAAACTATATTACTATTTATAAAAAAATATTTATTACTTAATTGACATCTTTTTTTTCAAATTCTACAAAAATATCTGACATCGTTCGCGAAGTTTAATTCCATAAAAATTATCTAAAATTATTAAACCATATCTGAATGAAATATCCCTGAACTTACTCCTCATACCCCAAATTACTCACTACTGAATGGTATAATCTTGTTCCCAGCTACATTATGCTGAATGCCGGAACGGGTTAATCTATGGTATATTTGGAGGTAATGTTTAGTACGATATATATCCCTCCCAAACAACAGGAATTCCATTAAATCTTATTAATGTGTGCTTGGGAATAATACTGACCATTCCAAACATAGATTGCAAGTATAGGTAACTCAATGAGTATGATATGCGGGTAGATAAACATCTAACAATTACTTGCATGTAAGTAATCTTAATTAATCGACTTTTTACATGAAAAGCAACCGCATCAGGGACCAGAATTGCCGGAGATATACAGAAAATTATTACAATGCGAGTATATTAAAGATTTACTGAACTAATGTATCGAATTTTTAGTTAGAACTAAAGATAAGCTAAATTTAAGCTTTTTAACTCAGGCAAAATTGCGAAAGCACAAAAAGGGACAAGAGACTCCTTAATAGACACAATCTAATAAGAATCTAATGTAGCCATCTTTTTTATTAGAATGTGGTTATTAAGGAGCCTTTTGTTCCGTTTTGCGTTTTTCGGAAAGATATACAATTTTGTAACATTGTTTAACCCCATATACACTATCTCACAAAAAAATTTATATGCACCCAGAAGAAATCGAGCTACTATCACGAAACTTGGAAGAAATGTAGTCTGGTAAGAGATATTCAAATGATTAAAATTTCGACGCCAATGATACAAGGGTAAGCGCGCTATGCGCATATGAGATGCGCAGCTGGGAGAGTTTAAAAGCATGATTGCTCGTGCCATAGGGCTCAAACAAATCTGTCGACTTGGATGGACGGTACTGAGACTAGATATGCCTCTCAGACGTAACCGGCGACAGTACGAACAATTGTCGGACTTTGAGAGGGGGTGTATAGTAGGCCTCAGAGAAGCAGGTTGGTCGAGCAGACATATCGGCCACCACCTTGGTCGGAGCGATATGGTAGTTGCTGGGTGTTGGTAACAATGGATCACGGAAGGGATAGTCCACCGTCGCGTAGGGTTAGGGAGTCCCAGGAACACAAATGCGCAAGAGGATCGCGCAATCATATGATCGGCCACGTCCGCGCCAACAACGTCGCTATAATCGGTTCGACGCCATTTACCACCTTCCAGACATCCGGTATTATGAAGAGAAACCATTCAGAGACGACTGGCCGACGCAGGTATAAGGAGCCGACGTCCATTAAGACACCTACTACTGACCCCACATCATAGGCAGTGTCGACTAGATTTTTGCCGATGTCGGGCAAGCTGGAGTGTGACCGACTGGAGACGTGTGATCTTCAGCGATGAATCCCGATTCAGTCTCAGTGCTGATGACCAGCGCATACGCGTGTGGAGGCGGCCAGGCCACCGGTCCGATCCGGCATTTGTTGTCGAGAGGCATACGGCGCTTACACAAGGTATGACAGTGTGGGGAGTGATTTGTTGGGACACACGATCACCTCTTGTCGTCCTTCAACGCACTTTGACGGCACACAGTTGCGTGGACGAGATTTTTACGCCAGTTGTACTGCCTATGTTATCATGTCGCCTAGGTGTCATTTATCAGCAAGACAACGCTCGTCCACATACTGCGCGACTCTCCCACCAATATCTTCAAGGATATGACGTACTCCCATGGCCCGCCATGTCACCAGACCTCTCGCCAAGAGAGCACGTCTGGGACGTGCTTGGAAGGCAACTGCAGACGTCCCCTATTACTAGTGAATTAACTGTGCAGTTGCAAAGATTATGGCATGATCTTCCGCAGGAAGTCATAGGTGACTTATTCATTCGATGCCACGCCGTGTTTCGGCTTGTATAGCTACCAGAGGTGGATTTACTACTTACTAATTTGTAACCTTTTTTATGCTATATCTTCTTAATAAACGGTCTGTTCGTCGGAATTTGTAATCATCTGCTTATCTCCTCATACACCACATACATGTTAAGTTTCGTGATAGCAGCTCGTTTCCTTCTGGGTGCATATATTTTTTTATGACAGTGTATATATATATATATATATATATATATATGGCAAACTTATAATAAAAAATTAAGATTTTTAAATAATATGGAATGAGCAAGGAACATTTTGATAAATGCTAGCATTTTTGAAATTTGTTTTGAAAAACAGGCATTATTCGGCCAAAGAAATCATTCTTCTTTTGAAGTCTAAGGGTCTTCAATGTAGTAAAAAATTAGTTATTCTCATTCTCTAAATAGATTTAAAAATTGAAATTAATAAAATTTTGAGGTTTAAGGTTCATTATCCCTTTAATGTGTAAAAAGTAAATAAAGACAGAATTTGTAAAGATCATAAACATGCCTGGTAAGATAAAAAAAATACGTAATTCTTAACAACACATCTATTATAAGAAGTTGTGCATGAATAGCAGAAGCTTTCGTACAACCATTGAAATAAGCTGAATTACAAAATGAAGGTGTAAAAGGAAGGCCTTGAATATTGGTATAACTCCAATTTAAAAAAAATGGAGTTAGCCTCACTTTCATATTAATAAAAAGTCATTTATATCTTATTTTTAAACTGGTGCACCTCCAGCATATTTCTTCTGCCAACAGAGGGTATTACAAAGCAGACTTCAGCAGTCATTTCTCAGCACTCATTAGACTTTAAGGCTCTGTATCTTAAAATGAACAAGAATGGAGTTGGGCAACTATTCAAATAAGGCCTTCAAATATTCTAAACAGTTAGAGATAACAATATGATTGATTCTATACTTGTTAATCTATATATCTAAACTTGTCAAATTATATAACATGTGCAGTTAAACCAAAGTTAATATTTCCGACTAGAAACGTGGAGGATAACTGATATTTTAAACTTGGTAACGCTAATAACTGGAAAAATGAAAACTGTATAGCCAGTGGCTTTCAGAAATTTCTGTAACCAAAGACCACTGAATTTTTTAACCTTGTATTATGTTTTCTAAATCAGTTCATTTTAAGGAATTTTAAACACGTCGTGTTGAGAACGTGAAGAATTCTGATTATGTATCCAAACGAGATTTTTAAATATTCATTAACTTACACTCTCGTTCGCATTTATTTATAAGTACGAACGGGCCTAAACTAATTATTTTTAATTTACTTTAAACAGTAACTATCACTGTGGCAACCAGTTGACTTCAAAAATAAATATTTATGTTCCAGGACGTGTTACTTTTATCAATTCAGCTGGAGCGTTTGGCAAATTAGCAGCCGCGATCCCAAGTGTAGACGGGACGCTAATTATCGGCGATGGGAGAGGAATAATTTTCCAGAGCAGAAATATAATTAGAGAATTGGGCAATAGGTACAGTAAACCATTGCAATCGAAGAACATTCCCCCTTTAAATTAGAATAATGGGAAAAGTATCTGGAAAGAAATAGGAAACTGTGCGCTAATAATTTATCACCGGGTTTAAGTAATACTTTAGGTTCTGAATGATAGATATTTTCCGTGTATGGGAACTCAGATTCCGTTGAAGAGTTCGAAATATGATACATTGTAATTTCCCGTGTAATGAAAACTTGTGTTATCATTAAATATCAATTGCTTCAAAAACTAATTAATCTTAAGCCTGATATGCGTCAAAGCATCACTGCATCTGCGAAACTTTCGTATTCTTTGACATTCACTGCGACGTTATTTCTTGAGAGATACGTATATTTCTGTTATGTATACGTCCAAGCAGTTTTCAAATTAAAGGAAAGTATATTTATATATTATAACATAGAGGTACATTTTTCTTTGCTAAGAATTAATTAATTTAGTTTAATTTAATTGTTTGAATATTTTTAATGAATATTTTAAAGAATATTTAATTTAAAATTAAAATATAAATATTCATAATAATATTCATTAAATAAAAAATACTAAAAAAATTAAAGTATCTCAAAAAGTAGTGTTTATTAAAAATTCCACTTGAATAAATTTCTAAAGCCACCAGCAATTTATAACTCTATGACATCTTTGATTGACTACATGCTTGAAACTTTAAATTTTGCTCATGGCATACAACACATTATTAAGTCTTAAAATAGGAATTTACTTGAAATGGATTCGCAATAATTGAATAGTTTGTGTTTTCATAATTTTTATCTTTATTTCAAGGCGTTCTCTTATTAACCATGAGGTTTAAATGTTACTCTACAAGTAAAAAGTTTTGGCCAAATTATTAACATGAACCAGAAATATAGAGAATCTTATAGTGGACAATTTTGAAAGAAAACTGAAAATATTCATTAAATTTATCAAAACTTTTTAACCCCTTAAGTTGAATTTCTTTGTTTGCGTATTTATTAATATGACTTTGTAATTTACTCGAATTGTTCAAACTTTTGGGCTTTTCGGTATTCATAATAAAAAGCTTTACATTTGCAAAAATAGGTGACTCCAGGGAGCAATGAAATACAGACTTTGCCCTTGCAGTATGCTACTCAGCATAACATGTTGGAGAAATGCCTGGAAGTAAAATAATTCCGAAAGTGAAATTAGTTTAAATTTTTTTTTTGCAACTGGTAGAAGATGCAGCCATTCTAGCTCGCACAGGGAAGAACTAGAGTTTATCATGACCTGCTTTACGGTGTCCAAGACTGCTAGTACACTCTGGAGAAGTCAGTCTCTTTATAATTGACCTCTCCCAGGAGAATGTACTCAATACAACATTCTTAATCTCAAGCAAACTCAATTTTGTACCACAGTTACTTGGAGATGCTAATTCTTTCCTGTGTTGGTTGCGCTTACTTCCCCTTATCGTGACTAATAAAAATTTAAAGATATCGCACTCTTGTAATTCCGCCTGCACCACACTTCTTCGATATGCAATACTAGCTGAATAGTTCTTCGCTACGGAGTACATTCAAATTGAATACAACGGTCAATGTATGCAATTAATGCCAAAAATATGTTTAAATATATTTATAAAATAACCGTAATGGATATTTTTATAGACAAAATAATGTAGAAGAAAATATTGAAATTAAATACACCGGTCAACGTATGCAATTAATTTCATGTTCAATATCGATATAACATACAATTTTGAATTAAAGTCTTAAAAAACTTCCATCTCAATTAGTCTAGTGGTTATATTTTGTCTTTTACCGTATTTCAATTTTTTTGTTTATTTATTTCATTGTTATGTACGTGGAACAAAATTAATGTAAAGTATCACAAAAAGAAAAGAAACCACATGATCAGTATTTAATAAATAGAATTCTAAAAATTAATATTTAAAAATTCACCAAAAAACAGAAAATGAAGGTAAAGATTCGAAAAATATTTCATTTTAAAGGAATTTTTATGATCTTTTATGTGATATAAATTTTATAACACTCAGGTTATTGTTTTAAATGCACATTTTAAAAAAGTTACAAAAACAGTTTAAAAATTTAATTTTAAAAAATCGAAGAAGAATTTTTCAAAAATCTTTCTTAGTGCACCCATACACTATAAGAAAATTCGCCATGCAAAAATTTCAGCCCTTTAGGCCCGGCGGTTTGGTATGTGCGTATCTGTCAGTCAGTTAGTCAGTAAATCAGTCACCGAAATGTACATATATATAATTATATATATATATATATATACAGTTGTAACTCGAGATACTCGTATCTCGAATCAATTTTCCCAAATCAAATGAATAGAAATGCCATTAATTCATTCCGAGCTTCCCCAAAACACCACAATTTTTTGTTACATGTTTTTAAATAAGAAAAATGTGCTTATAAACGACGAACATTGTATAAAACCGCAATACAATAGAATGTACTGCAATAAATTTGTTTCATTAATTGTAATGTACAAATTTACCTTGGAGATCAGACTTGAAAATGTTGATGGAAGAGGGGGAGAAAGGCTGAACTGAAAAATTAAATCTTATTCGTTGATTTTTTACCTTTACGCCCCGCTTTCCTCACTTTCGTTTTTATTACCAGCTACTCTCTGAAAGTGAACGAGTGAGACACGGAAGCTGGGCGATTGTTGCATCGTTCACTGTGGCTGTAATGTCCAAATTCTTCTTTCTGAGAATCCGAAGAACGTTTTATCAGAATCCGTAGAAGGGGGAGAGCTTGCGATCCTAGGACCAAGGTCATCCCATCTCCTAGACCCCATGGGGAGTTCCAGTGTGGGGGAGGGAATTGAAGCTATCTCTCTGCATCTCTCCTCTAGTGGTTGGGTGATGTTAGGTTTCAGAGGGCGACTAAAGTTTGGACAGAGCAAGCTTCCCCGTGTGGTAATTGTTGAGTGTTAATCTCTGGGTTTAAGACTGGATAGTAGTCTCAGAATAATATGTATACAATTGTATAATGATTGCACATAAAGTTTGTAAATATCATATGCTTCTTGTGTTCTCATTTGATGAGCACGTAACATGGCATTCGCTGCTCAAACTAGCGGTGGGATATCTGAAGTTTGCTCGTAACCCTAATTTTAGCTCGTAACTCGAAGCAAAAAATCTACCGAGAGAATGCTCGTATTTCGAAAAACTCGTAAGTCGAGACACTCGTAAGTCGAGGTACCACTGTATATATATATATATATATATATATATATATATATACACACAGAGAGAGAGAGAGAGAGATTCATTGATTGAGGGAGCCACGGCATTGGCATAACCTAAGACCGTAACTGTCGGGTACACTAGGGATGATTCTTTTTGTATCAGAGTAAGTTGATTCAAAAACGAATTATATTTGATAAAAACTATACACAGTAGCGCAATTTCTGTTTAGAGAGGAAAATATTAAGCACCTCATTTTTAATTTCTTAAAATAAGTCCTATTTACAAAGGAAAACGTCAAATTATTTGATTTTATGCTTTGTAGATCTGGGTTTAGAAATTATACTGTTCAATTATATTTACATAGTTCATTAAAAATTAGTAAAAATTATTGAAATATCAAAAAATGTGATAAAGTATGTAATGATAAATTAGTCCATATGAGAGCAATGAGGTAACAAGGAAAATCCTCCTTGGTCGACCGTTCAACTACAGTTACCCTGTTTTTCTAGACTTGACCTAGTGAAATAGGAAGCAACATACTTGACCTACCAATATAAAATCCCTTAATAGTTGACCTTCAAAAACCAAAAACTTAATATAAATTTATGTTTAATGATGTTGCCAAGTAATCAAGAGAAAACACAATTAGGGCAAGTTTAGGACTTTATATGTAAAGGGTGAATTTGATAAATGCTATTTGATACAGTCTACATTTTTGGCATGGTCATCGCGAGTGCCTAAGGGAAAGAAAAGAAAATTTTAGCATTAACAGAAAATTTTAAGTATAAGAAGAATATTTTAGGTATAAGAATATCTAGAGAACAGAACAATCAGACATACTGAATTCTATATATGCACCCAAAATGCAAAAATTTCATATTATCGTATGAATCATACATTGTTTCAGATCAAAAGAAATAAACGCTAGTCATCATTGCGTGGACTTCAAGCGGGAGATCGTAGGTTTTACGAGTCTTCAAAATTTTTGAGATAAAAAAAACTTCTAAAAATTATAATATAAAAATTCTGAACTCTTTTAGGTACTTTTGCGTCTATATAAACATTTCACATCAAAACTTTTCTCTAAAATGTTTACAGTTATATTGCGCTCCCTATAAAATAATTCTTATCTCTGAAAACTATTAAAGAAATTTTGTGTAAAACAAAGAATGAGTGAAAATTCTGAGAATATTGTTCATGAATATTTCATATTGTATCGAATTTTGTATCAGGAATTCAAAGAAAAAATCGTTTGCTAAAATTCCAGCGAGTTTTACGAAGACGTTGATGAAAAGTGAATGAAAAGCCTTTCCATGGGCAATTATTAGTTAGAAGTTTGGCGATTGCATTCAACTGATATTTATTAAAGAATTATAAAATCCTTACCTCTTTTCCCCTTATAAATTTATCCTATTGCATATAAGCTTAATTATAAAATAAATGTCAAATAGCTTCTAATGCATTTTTTAAGAAACTCATGATTTAACAGTGAATAGTTTTCATAGTTATACATAACAAAATGAAGTTTGTAGCATTTACTGTTGTGCATGGTATAAATAAATTAGTTGCAATGATGAAGTTATGTGTGAATATTTCCCCATATTATAGTATATATATATATATATATATATATATATATATATATATATATATATATATATATATATATATATATATATATATATATAACTGTGTGTGTGCGTGTGTGTGTATATCACATTTCCGTGAAATTAAAATATGCTTTTCTTTTACAGGTAAGTGAACTTACTTCCTGTGCAGAACTGGAACCAAATTTGTAAGTGAATCAAAAGATCGATCTAAATGTAATAGCTAGCCATTTCAAATGCTCTTATCATTAATATTGTACGAAATACCCGTTAAATATGTATTATTCTCTTAGAAATTTCTTAGTATAAAAGTATATAGCATAAAACTAAATGTTTCTGAATGAATTAGTATTTTACAAAGTATTATAAACAGTATTTCTAATTTGTAGGAACCGAAGTACATAGAAAACTGTCACAAAAAAAAATAAAAATCAATTTAACAAACATACTTTAAATAATAGTATGACACACATAAAAAAGTAGCACATGATATAGCCTATTATGTTCTATATGTGATATCTTCATTTAGCATGCAATTATCTATACAGAGACATATCCTGCGACTGTAAGATACTGTATCCATGGGACATACATCTGTCATTGTGTTACAATAGAGGCCCATATGCAAGCATTCCAGTTCATTATATTAAAACCAGTTACCGCTGGCAATCTGCAATAAATCGTTTAGCAGCGTTTAATAATAAATCTATTATTATTATGATCCAATTACGGTCACAGTTATGTTACAAATTCTATTCTGCATTTAATGCGTGATGAAACATTAGAAGATGAAACAGTTTTACCCGTAATACCATGTTACCGTAATGATAAATGAAGGCAAATTAAAGTTGGGTTACATTAAACGTAATTGAATATCATTACTCAGAAAAGTAACTTTATCATCAATTATTATCAGCCAATTCAGAGAATTAAAAACCTGTGCAAGCAAGGTAAGTGTAATAAAAAATAGATAAGATCTTTTAATGTTTTCATCTTGAAAAGAAAATTGAACTATCTATAATAATCAGACTATCTCACAAAGTTAAATGTTCAATACATTCAATAAATATATACACCCGATTCTCTTTTTGCACGGTTTTGAAATAACACGGTCCAAGGAAAAGAACCGATTCTTTTAAAAGTCTAAAAAGAATAAAAAATATTCAGTGCAATGTTATCACAGAGTATTTCAGAGAATGTAAATGATTCCACGTTAGTTTATAGTAGTAATGATGAAGGCATGATTCCCTTATATGCAAATACAATCCTAGGAGGCCTCCAACTAGCCAAGAAACTCGGAAATCATTTTCCTACAAATGATGACAATGTCGAACGAGCTGTGCGATTCCAAAGTGATTTCAAAGCGATTATGGCCCGTTAAGAAAAATCATATATAGAACTAACAAAAGCAAAATCACAGAATCTGATACCCGACTTCGTATTCAAAACCGGTGAAAGAAAAGAAACACAGGATATTCATTTTTTCCAAGCACACTTGTGCGAGTAGATATATCGCCATTCAATCCAGGGTGGTCCAAATTTATTGAGCGCACTTCATGTTTTTTTTAAAAAAAAGAACAAAATGAGTTACAATGAATTTGCTTTTATGGAACCACATAACGCACATTGTTTTTTCCTGCACGGTAGCCATTTGCAGACTGACGCAATTAGTAAATTTTTCTTGCGAACTGTTGTCGCGCCATCTACCGGCTTATGTGGAAGTTATTTAATGTTTAAAATTTTTTCTGTAAAACTGTTTTGAATTGCCTTTAAAGGAAAACAAATAAACATTTACGTACGTCATTTTGTCCTTTTTTTCAAACATAAAATGCGCTCAATAATTTTGGACCACCCTGTATTTCTAGTGACTAGAGGGATTTTTCGCCACCGTAAAACAACAGCAAACAGGCACGTTTACTGCTGCATTAATTAACATTTTTTTGCTAAGTATATTAAATGGAACCTATCTCCAATTTTTATATGTTCACTGCATTTTTTTTAATATGGAATTTTTTTATGCATCGTACTCTTTGGAACGTATCCCCCGTTCAAAAAGAGAATGGGGCGTATTTAAAAATGCGATGTATTCCTATACCGCATATAGTTTGTTTTTAATATTATAAAAAATATAAATAAATACGGTTTTATAGGTGGGGTTCTTACAAAGTTTTGATATGATTTAAAAGGAATATAAAATGCTCACTATGATCAATCCTAATTTCACGTTTCACCTTTAGGCAGTCTTCATCTTTCCCCATATTGTTAGGTCACGATATAACACATTTTTGAGGATATAATTATTGCTTGCCATGTATAGATTTAATTTGTGGTCAATAAACCTTCCTTTGGTGTGGAAATACGTAGAGATAGTGTCATAGTCGAATAAATAATTATCGCAATAGTTAAATATTTGAATAGATAATTATTTCTTGTCATACATAGCTTTGAGTTATGGTCAGTGATCTTCCTTTAGTCTTGAAATGTTTAGATTTAACTGTATAGAGATAGAGTTATGGTTGAATAAATAATTATTACAATATTTGAATATTTGAAACGATGATTATTGCTTGTCATGTATTGGTTTAATTTCCGATCAATAACCTTCCTTTAGCCTTGAGATGTATAATTAATTTGTGTAGAGATAAAGTCACAGTTGAATATTTGATCTGAGACTTTGAACGCAAGAAATTTGAAAGTCAAAAAAACAAAAAACAAAAAAGACGCTATCTTAACATATTTGCAAAATTAACCAATAAGCTTTGGAAATACAACTCATGTCATGATTATATTGACATGCGAAATGATTATATTGTTTGCGACAATGGAACTTTCACCTGGCCGAAGACTACAGGCGGTTCCGCACCAATAGGTGGCAACGCGATAATATTTAAACGTTTGCTACGTTGTAATACGTTTATTTGCACCCCGCGCTGTAAACGTTCAACGGTTTGCTTTGATATAGACCGCTACAGTCAATTTTGGTAACTCGAGGGTTAATTAGACAGGGACCTATGGCTTAAAGCTCATTCCGAATGGCTATAAACGTCCATGACAATGGTGGGACTCGGCCCACAGACTCCGGTACCGATTACCAGCGCCCTAGCCATTCGACCATTTAACATCAAAAGGATTTCGATCAATTCACACATATTATAGTGATGAGACAGTATTAATTTTCATTGGTTTGGCTCTAAAATACAATATGTCGATAACTGTTTTTTTTTAAATTTGGTACAGGAAAAAAATAAGAAAGATCGTTTTCTGTAATTTAGTTCTAGAAATGAAACTGAATGAAAGGATCGATTATTTAAAAAAATCAATGATATCAGATACTGAGCATTTAATTAGTAAACAAAAGTGTTATATTATCTTTAAATAACAGCTCTTTATATTTAGTTCCGCGCTATTCAACAAACGATTAAAACCTTATTGAAAATAAATATTTCCAATTACGTTTTAATCTTCGTTATTTAAAAGTTACACATCATTTTTAAGTAAAAAATTAAATACTTTCGTGTAAATGCGAACATAATACATAATATAAACCCTTCTTTGTCTTATACGTGAAAATGACTAAAATTTCCTCATTTATTAAACTTGTTAAGACACTAAGTGTTTATTTTACGGTAATAATGTCCTTGAATGACTCAACAAATCTTTCAGAGTAATTCCAAATAGCACGAGCCAGCAACTCTTATGAAAATTGGGTCTATAATTCTAATTTCAAAATGGACCTGCATTAAAAATTAAAAATTCCGTTAGCACGTTCTGTAAATTACAGAGAATGATATAAAACGACAAATTCCTGAAAAAGAAAGGAAATTTCCCAAGACATAGAAAAGAACTCTAACATCAGCATATTTAATGAATCCTCTTCTGATAATAAACAGCGACAGGATTGTTTATTCTTTAGAAATGCACAGAGGGAAATTAACATTTAGAACGAGTGTTTGAAACAATTTTGAATTCTTTGACAAATCATTTTAATTCGGCCCTATTTACTTCTTTCTTTCAAACATAAAACGTTGCTTCAATAGATGGCCTTTTGGGAAACAGAAAAGTAAAATCTGTATTTATAGTTTTAAACAAATGTTGCGGAAAGCGTTTTATTGCATATAGAGTGCCAACTATAGTCTTTTGTCTAGCCACTGTGATGTCGCAGAAATACAAACAATATAGCCCCCTTTGTCTTACACGACTCTTCGTATCCTATTTCACAATTAAACTCGCGAATGCCCCTTTAATTGTCAAAATGAATAAACCCTTTTAGAGCATTAGAAACATTGTAGGTTGAGTGAAAGATTTATTAGAAAGGAGAATGCGCCACTTCTTGTGATTTGTTTAAATAAATAAGCTGACTAAACATTAACCGTCTAACTGTTATAAAAGTTTTATCGTGAATAGCTTTTAATTTAGATTTCGTTTCTGCAGTTCACAAAAAGTCTATTTAGAATAACCTCATAAAGCAGTGTAAACGTACAACTTTATTGTCCCTATCTTAGAATCCCTAATGTTTCTATTATTTAGGTTAAATTAAGAGGACAAAAGTTTTATGGTTGTAATTTTCCCCAATAAATGAGAGTTGGATACGTTTTAATCCACCACCCCTGCCGACTGTAAAGAAATTTTGAGCTCCTAAACAATTAACTTAGCGTGTATTTAGGATTTTACATTTTGTTAAGTGACTGGTCATTTTGCCGCTAATTTTATGTTAATTGTATCCTGTCTAAATTGTTTTGTTACGTTGGGGGCATAAAATGTAGCTTGAACGGTTAGAAGAATAGATAAGGCCTCGACAAGTATTGGGTATGCAACTATTAATTTTAATTAGATAGCATGGTATTATGAAAAGATAAAACATCGCTGAAAGAGAAATTTGAAATATCTTAACTAAGCCATTACCTGGGAATCTTCTATGTACTTAGCAATAAATAGATTGATCATATAATCAGAAAAACGGATAAACAGATTGTTTTCAACATTTCGACAGCGGTATAAAATGATAGTATTAATAGTGTGTTGTGTGTATATATATATATATATATATATATATATATATATATATATATATAAGTCATGCGCTGTAAATCACGGGTATTTATGGATGCTGGTAAACAAAGGATATGCGTCTACATAAAGCCGTCATGGCTGTAGAGAGACTCATAGCTGGAGAAAAACCCATGATAGAAGAGACCAGTCAACATTCTGTGGTTTCTCTTTATTCGGTATTAATATTCCTCAAGAAGGAAGCCACCAGCACTTCACGAATGCAAGAAGATACAGTAATACACATTAGACGAAGTGGCACAAACAAACTAGCCCCAGACCTGCCGGAGTTTTTCTGAACATTATTTATGTATACGAACAGCAGCGACATATTTAGAAAGAAACGTGCGGCGACAGAACAACAGGAGACAAGAAGAGTGCGGAGGGGAAAAAAATCATGCATGGGACAACATCAATATACTAGTACAGTCACGAAAAAAGCCGCGGAGAACCCTTGCTCTCGCCTATCCGAAGGGTTCATGACCTTGTACACCAGAGGGCCAAAACCTTCTAATTGGTTATCGGTGACCATCTGACCTCGTGCATCAGAAGTCGTATGATCAATCGGAAGGCGCGAGAAAAACTCGTGAGGATGAAACATGTTGTTTTGAAAACAACTCTTAGGGCCTGTTCACATAGGAGTCCGTTGCGTTGAGTTAAGGAAAAGATGATGTTGAGACGAAAATAAACCAATCATAGGCTTCCAAACGATTAGCAATGAAATTTTTAACGCTTATGATTGGTTTATTTTCGTCTCAACGTCATCTTTTCCTTAACGCTACACAACGGACTCCTATGTGAACAGGCCCTTACTGTTTAGCGCACGTGCGTTAAGGGACAATTTAGCTAGTTGTTTCGCTTATCCATTGGTCATAACTTGAAATAGGGGGCTATACTTTATTGAAACGTTAAAGGGAAAATTCAGAATATGCGTTAATTAATAAAGATGGAACGCTATTATTACTTACACACACACACACACACACACACACACACACACACACACACACACACACACACACACACACACACATATATATATATATATATATATATATATATATATATATTTATATATCTGTAAGTAGTGTTTGAAGTTTTCCTAGAACATCCCCACTTGGAACCAGCGATACGTTTAAGTAGTGCCTATCTCCTTGAAGCGATTTTAATAATGTTGTCAGTATGCAGTCTCCACGTTAATTTTCGATCGAAAGAGAAACCAAGGTAGGTAAAACCTTCCGTTTCTGGGATAGGGTGAACCTCAAAGCAATACATTGTTTATCCCCATATTTTTTCTAATGCTTTTCACAGCCTAATATTGAACAAAAATATATTAGTAGCGAACCCCAATGATAACATAGAATACACCACGATCAGTTCAATCAATAACAGCACAATAATAGAAAACGTGTTTAATATAATTGTAAAAAATAATTTCTTCCTTCTTTTCTAGAACAGAACTAATCAAGAACAGAACTAATAAGCAATCAAAAACAGAACTAATAAGTGAATGTTTCTCAATAAAATTTAAAGCAAACATTTCTGTGACGGAATAAAAAATTTCAAGAAATCTCTGTAAAAAAGAAACAAAGATTTTCAAAACGTTCAACTTCGATTTGCTTAAAAGGATTTTTATATTTCTAGAAAACTCAAACAAGTACATTTTCTTTTCGAGCATGAAGTTACATTCTAAAATCAATTATTATATCCTTATCAAAACTACTTAGCGCCGATGTGTCTTTATTCCTTTTTCTTTCATTTATATTTGCAGTGATCGAAACTAATTTAAGAAAATTACACGGAAAGTTGGAATGAATCTTTTCAGTTTTTGCTTAGTTAGATTTATCTTTACTGATATCTTTTTAGGAGATTAAGTAAATAGTTTTTGATTTAAGAAAGCATCTCACAATCTTTATATTCTCTTTTTTCAATGAAAGAGCTTTATATAGAGAAAGGAATTTCATTGAAATAAATTTTACTAACACTAGACATTGATTATTATTCATATTACACATATACACAAACAAACAAATATATATATATATATATATATATATATATATATATATATATATATATATACAAAGGCTGTTCGCACATTTTTAGACGATTTTGGTAAGCGGTAATAAAAAATCGTTTGTCAAAATCCACTGTAAATTTCCTAAAATAAATGGAACAAAAAACTGGTATCAGGGCCATACTCTTCACTGATATCCCTACTAAATCTCCCGATGTATCACCTATGGATTTTTGTGCTTTCGGACTTTTAAAATCTGCATTATCCAAACGTCGTCCCAAAACCCTTACAGGACTCTGGAAAGCTGTTCAGGGGGAATAGGATAGAATACCTTTTCTGACACTTCAAAAGGCATTATTATGCTGGACATTGCGGTGTCGAAAGATAGTTCAGAATAAGGGATGTCAAATAGAACATTTAAAACACAAGAATTTTATGTAATTTAGTTTTGTGAATACAATATACATCGTCTAAAAAATGTGTGAACAGCCTCTGTGTATATATATATATATATATATATATATATATATATATATATATATATATATATATATATATATATATATATATATATATATATATATATATATATATATATATATATATATATATATACACTATGTGGCAAAAAGTATCCGAACGCTCAGTGGTACGGACTCGGAGAGTCCTGAGACATATATTAATATGATGTTGGTCCTCCTTTTG
The DNA here is from genome assembly GCA_907164885.2 of Dolomedes plantarius. Classification (NCBI taxonomy): domain Eukaryota; kingdom Metazoa; phylum Arthropoda; class Arachnida; order Araneae; family Dolomedidae; genus Dolomedes; species Dolomedes plantarius. The sequence continues at coordinate 89,978,700 of OU015502.1, forward strand.
CATCGATGACAGCCTGCACACGTCTGGGGAGACTTTCCATTAGTTTTTGATAGGTGTCCATATGAATTGACTTCCAGGCGTCCATCAAAGCTGAAGGGAGTGCTGGCAGTGAGGATGGTTGATTTGTCTAGCTACGTAATCCGCGTTCTAATTCGTCCCAAAGGTGTTCAATGGGATTTAGATCGGGGCTCTGAGAAGGCCAGTCTAGTTTTTCTACACCCATTTCGTCAAGCCATGCAAGCACAAGTCTCGATGTATGAATGGAGCAGTTATCCTGCTGGAAGAGAAATGGGCCCTCCCCGAAATATTGCCATATATTTGGGAGAGCAGTATTGTCCAGAATCTGCACATACATCTCAGAGTCCATGTGTCAAACCACAGGAACTAAGGAGCCAAGGACAAACCATGAAAAAAAACCGACACCATGAAGCTGCCACCACCAAACTTAACAGTCGGCACAATTCAGTCCCTTAAGAAGCGCTCGCCGGGCATCCGCCAAACTCAGACGCATCCATCGGACTGCCAGATTGTAAAGCGAGATTCATCACTCCATAGAACATTTTTCCACATGTCCACAGTCCAATGACGGTGAGCTTTGCACCATTGTAATCTACGCTTTGCATTCTGGGGAGTAATGTTCGGCTTGTGAGCGGCTGAACGACAATGGAATCCCAGGTTTTTTAACCCAGGACGTACAGTCTTGCAGCTTGCAATAAAGCCTGATAAACTTTGGAACTCCTGAGTGATTTCAATCAACAAGGACTTGCGATTTTGTTTCACTACCCTTTTCAGAGTTCTACGGCTGTGTTCACTAATTTTTTCGGCCTGCCACTTCGTTTTTCTGCAGTTTCACTGCAACTTCACTTTTCTACTTCACAATTACATCACCCACAGTGGATTTTTGCAGCTGTAGAATGCCCGAAATTTCACGAACTGATTTCCCACAACGGTGGCATCCCACTATAATGCCACGATCAAAGTCGCTAAGCTCCTTTGACTTGCGGATTGTCTCACAAACGTATAAATATCACCTGACTTACCACTACCAATATTTTTTTTTGTGTGCCATTATTGGCGCTGTGCTTGAGCGCACTGCTCGTATGCGATAGGCCCCGGTTCGATCCCGGTGGACGCTCATTTTTACTAATTATTCTAAATATTTGAATTTTATTCTTTTACCCATCTTGATATTTCTTTTTTACCCCGTGGAATTCTGCAAACATCTCGTTACGAATTGTATGACCGTGAACAGGGCCTTTTTTTTCTTTTGCTGAAGACCACCTATCCTAAACTTGTTAAATTGTTCTTCCTGTCTCTTATTAATGATTAAATTAATTAAATTAATCAATTAAATTTATAGCTTTCGGTTTCGCATGAAATTAGGTCATCTGCTAGATCCACTTCTGTAGGTGGTGTCCGGATACTTTTGGCCAGATAGTGTGTGTATATATATATATATATATATATATATATATATAAAAGAAAACAAAAATAGCCAAAATGTACCACAATAGTCATTTTAACATAGGCAAATGTACCTTAAAATGCTTTAAGAGAATTTATATAGCACTAGAAAACTAAAGAATTTATTTAACTATGTATAAAAAATTTATATTGCTAATTAAGGTTCCGGAGGTACTCAGCCGTAAGTAATAGAGTAACTTAATTACACTAAAGCAAAGATTCATTTTTAAAAAAAAATCAAGCGAAGAAGTTTTATAAAGAAATCAGAGCTTAACTAATTAAGAGTGGTAATGAACTCATTAAAGTTTCTGAAGGAATTCTAATGACTTTTTATTTAATTAATATATGTATTATTTTGAATTCTGCAGAAAAAAAATTTAAAACTTTTGTTTGTCTTATTACTTTTAATTTTATTTTAAATCTCGATTTCTGTTATGAATGTAAAAGCTAAAACTCACGTGTTTTGTGTTATATTTATAAAATGAGAATTATTTCAAATACTTATACATCATCCCTATTATTTTCAAAGGTTGGGTATTATGATAAAGTATACCTTCGGTAATTACTTTTTTTATTTAAGGGGGAAAATTATAGAATAAAAATGATTTTTTGTAAATAAGTGAAATGATTATTCAAATGTTCATGCACATATATGTATAGTTTATGTCAATGATCAAGGATTGGAGAAAACTCAATTCGATACTGTTGATTACTTCGGGCACTCTGAGCAATAAATAAATTCGGAAAGGCACTATTAATTGGACACATTTACTCGTAAACTAACTCAACCCTTTAAATATGAACTGAAATATATAAAGAATAATAAAGCAGTGGATTGGTGGGATATATTTTTGCTCTGTAAATTTTCCCTAGAGAAAACTGTTAAAGCCTTTATTTTTCTCTAACATATAAAAGATTCTCCTATAGTATTTCTCTGACTGAATAAGGCCGTACTATAAGTCATCAATTCCTCAGCTTCTCCATAATCAAATGTCATCCTTTAATGTCAATTAAGCTTCAGAGATTTAGCTAATAGAGACAAATTGAGAGTTTCGCAATAGATCCGAGGTCAATACGCTTTCATGGATAGTGAGACTGGCTATTTCTCGGCCAAAAAGTGTACTGTCATCACCATAATTTCTAGCAATGATTTGCTTTTCAATTCGATGAAACTCATTATGAAGAAGGGACTCAAAGACAGACTTGAAGGACAGTTTGTGGAACACTTCAAACCCGTGACAGAATCAAATCCTTAACATCCCGGACCATCCGTGAGATAATGTTGTGGCCTTATTTAGTCTCACCACTGATCTCGAATGTCTGTCACGCCATCCATACCATATTAAAAATTCTCCCCATGATTTGCCTTTTAATTCGATGAAACTCATTATGAGAAAGTGACTCAAACTTACACTTGATGGCCAATTTTTGGAAAGTATCGTTTCAAATTCGGGGTGGAATCAAATCCTTAATATCTCGGACCATCCGCGAGGTAAGGTTGTGGCCTTATTTCGTCTTACCACTGGTCATGATTGTCTGGCACTCCATCTGCACCAGAATAAGATTTATCCCTATGATTTGTCTCTTAATTCGATAAAACTCATTATGAGGAAGCAACACAAACTTGAAGGTCACTTTTTGGAATGTATCACTTCAAAATTGTGGTGGAATCAAATCTTTAGCCTCCCGGATCGTTCACGAATGGTCCGTGACCTTTTGTCTTACCACAATATAGCCTTATTTCGTCTTACCATAGGTCATGACTGTAAGGCACGTCATCAACACCAAATTAAAATTTATGACATCTCTCTGTGTAATGTTACCGATACACGCTGAGGAAATTCTAGAGGTTTTGACTTTGAGAGAAGGCAGTACAAACATTGAGATTTTTTCTGTTGTATGAGGAGAAGCGTTGAGACCGGTGGCGGAATGTATAGTCACAGAAATCCAGATTGGAAAGCCTTTCACGCATATGTGCGTGTGTTGCACGAGTGTGCGAGAGGTTTCGGTTGAGGAAATCCTTATGAAATCCTGCAGACCTTTTTCTTGGGGATTTCCTACACGTGTGTGGCCACCTCAAGCTGTTTGACCTCCAGGAGGATATGAACAGAAACCACTTCGCCCGCGGCCTTGCTATTTCCCGGTTCCAAGAATTTGAGCGTTATTGAGAAGCAACGACCTGCATGGGTTTATAGCTACCTTTGTAATTTAATTCCTTGCCTTTGTATTTTGTAGTGTTTTAATTTTCTTTCATGTTTTTCTGCTCTTGCCTCTCCCTATTGTAAACCGCTATTAGAAATTAAAAATAGTGGTCCGATACCAATTCAGACTGCACTTGCAGGTTTACAGAGTAGTCATATTAAATATATATGCTTTTAGAATTATCTCAAAGTACTTCTCCTTGGTGCATGTTCTGTTGCTTCTGCGTCTCCTCGCCATATTATAGACACTTTCGAAATGCCTCTCAGCATGCCTGTATGCAGCATCCTTAAGGATCAGGATGCTGCTGCCACTCATTTGCTTATGTGACTGAGTCTAATGAACCCGGTCTAGCATTTTCTAGACAGGGGCCTAATACTAACAACAACACTTACAGAAATTTTGAAAAAAAATATTTCTATAAATATTACACTGGAAAATGAGTAGTGTGTAAATTATTAATACCTTAAGGGAACTCTATTATATTTTTAAAGTCAAACCTACAATCTTATCATAAATTACAGCAAAGAGAACAAAACTATTCTTTCAGGAATTGAAATTACAATTGCAAACCCAAACAAAACACTGTAAACGTAAATCAAAAATGACTTTCCCAAAGAAATGTTACATAGCGAAAACCTGCACCGGATATTAAAAGGAAAAGAGAAAATATCCTTCTGGAATACTTAATAAACGAAATATACATGGCATTTCAAAATGAATTTTTCTTGCTGTCCAAAGAATGGGAGAACAGTGTACATTGTTTAAACTTTAGCCTAATACAAATTTTCTCACTTATGCGTCACTAAAGAAAAAAAAAGATTTCTCTTAGAAATCTTAGAAAAAAGGTAAATAAATGCAAATGAAGCTACATTAGATGAACAATAGAAACACTGTTTGAAAATTGAAAATAATACAATGAAAACATACGGCCCTAGAATCTAGAATTTAAAGTCCAAATGCTTTATTTACGTAATGGGCTTACGAAACAGAGAATTTTCAGTGCATGTTAATGTATTTCGAGAAAACTTCAATGATATTCAGACTTTTACTAAAAATTCAGAAGATAAATCTTATTTTTATAAGATTTGATTGCGAAAGATATTGAACATTCTAAAGATATTCATATAATGTTGTTTGTAAGATGATTTGAATTTTTTTTACTATGTTATTTATTCAAGATTTCGACATTGATGCGCACTAAGTTTTGTTTTTTTCAAGTCAATCTTTCGCTTTAAAAGATACAGAAGTTTCTTTAAAGAAAATGAACTTATAATATACATATATATTTTTTACTTTTCATAACGGAACATTTAATTTGAAGTGCAAAAGACATTCAGTTGTGCATCAAACTTTTACATTGAAATATACAGAAATATTTATCTTAATCAACTTGAGATATATTTACAAATTATCTGTTAAAATAATTAGATTTTTTTCCATTGCATCCTACTGAATTTTCGGAAGCTAAAACGATTATGATTTATATATATATATATATATATATATATATATATATATATATATATATATATATATATATATATATATATATGTATATATATATATATATATATATATATATATATATATATATATATATATATATATATATATATATATATATATATATATATATTTATATATATATATATATATATATATATATATATATATATATATATATATATATATATATATATATATATATATATATATATATATGTATATATATAAGATAATTTTTTTTAAAGACTGTATCATAGAATTTATGTTTACAATAAATAGCTATATAATTAAGCAAGTAATCATAAAAATCTTTTGAATTCTATACTCTTTAGAAAGTTAATCTAAAATTATCCTAGAGCCTGAAGGTCTCTGGGAAAATTATTACTTCTCGTTGGGAATTTCCATAAATTTCATTCCGAATCCTTCAAAATGCATCGATAAATTTCACCATTTCCCTATTTTCTGATGTTTTATTAATGTCGCCCAATTAATTATGTATAGGAAGAGGAGTGATAGAATATCAGTTGACCCAACACGGTGTTCGATATATCGCTCAGAAGAAAGGAAAAAATTCTAGAGCACACCCAGTATCGATTTTCGGAACAAATAGCACTTAACGAAGAGAAAGAGTGCATCTAATAATTTATGCATAACCAACATTGTATACCCTGGGAAACAGAACTCCTCTTCTGATCGAATTCACGGGCAGGAAGTTCGGAACATTCTTTTCTCTGTATGAAATTCATTAATCTATGATTTATTCTTTCTTTTTATGTCCTGTATGCGACAGATATTGATTGAACTCCTAAAAGCATGTCATTTTATGACTAGTAAATAGATCCATTTTTGAATGATATTATATTTTTTTTCGTTTGAAGCCTCCATTTATAATTGTTCTTGAGTTTTTGTCACGGTTTTTTTATGAAAGAGGAAGGACTTTTTTGAAATAAAAAAATAAATTAAAATGACCGTTTTTATGCTTCTTCTGCTGCGTTTTTTTTTTTAGAAAATGAGATTGCTTAAAAATGTACAACAAAAACTTCTTTTTTCGTATCTCCTTTACAGCATTCATTCAGCAATTTTTAAAAATAGGAGAAACTCTGGTTCGCATATAGAATCATGAAAATAATGTAATATTTTATGTAAAATCTATTATGTTTTGTGAAATTATGAATATAAATTTTTATATTTAGCGATATTTATCACTCCCTCTCTGTATATATATATATATATATATATATAAATATACAGAAGATTGTTCGCACTTTATGGTAACGATTTTGAAAGTTAAGTTTTATGTATAAATGCCGTATTTTTTGTGGCGATTTGCTTCTGCTTGATAGCCATGGTTCTTGACAATAGCTCTAGCTCGAATTTTCCATGAAAGTAAATTCTTTCTTAGTATTGTCATGTCAAATTTACCCCATTCCTCTTGGACCGTTTTGGAAAACCCGTTCAGTGTTCTTGGATGCTGTTTTCCTAAGGATCGTTTTAATAAACCGAAAGCGCAAAAGTCCATTGGAGGAGCGTCAGGTGATTTTACAGGTATTTTATTAAATGAGATAACCTTTATTCCTGGTTCTGATTCTTTCTTTCCTAAATAAGCGGCAGTTGATTTAGACGTGTGACTAGAGGCTTTGATCGTAGGAAGCGCAATTTTATCAATATCTTTTCCATATAAGGCTGGAATTTCTTCTTCAAATATTGTTTCTAAAATGTTCTGCTGATAGTAGAGTGAATTAATTTGGGCTTTAATTGAGATTTTTTTTATTTTTAATTTGCCGTTGTAAAAAAATCTTGCAACTATCACGAATCGCTTTGAGAACTTTTCTGTACACTGACGAAGCCATTTCGTACGGTCATTCCCGTCAGTTGAGCAATGTAAAATTTAACTTTTTTTTATTAAAGTCACTTATATATACACATGCTTAATCGATTGTTACCATAAATGTCCATGTTTTCAGCTGTTAAGTGTTTTACATATAATTTTCTATAATTTGTTTTTCTTAAATCAATATGCTTTTGCAAAAACAGATGAACTTTAGTCTTAAGCATCTTTTTTAACTTCAAATCATTATATGAAAATCATATATATGCAACTAAGTTTATAGATTTCATTAGGCATCCCTGACGTCAAAGTTTAATTGTACCTTAGTAATATCTTAGTGAACAATTTTGTTGATGGAATGTTATCATTTAAAGTTGTTCTTCATCAAAAGGCGGGTATAAAGTCAGCACAATATTACCCTTGGGTTTACGAGACTTGAATTTTATTTCCGCCCAAGGCAGGTCAATATTCTTTACAGTGTCTTTGAAAAAATTGAAATAGAAATTTTGACGTTAGGAGACCAGTTTCGAATCCAGCTCCTTTCATGTTCATTCTATTGTAATACTCGGGTGAAATAAGGCTTTTCCTTCTCAGTGTTCAAGCATAAGTAAACTTATGTTTTTGCACGAACAGTTTAAATCCATTTTACTGTGTGTGTTTCAAGCGGATTTTTTTTATAGCGTTTTGTTGGTATGCCGAAGATCTGGACGCTAGGTAGTCTGTTTGATCATACCGTAGTTTATGTGACTGGCAAATGATAAATTATAAGACATTATAATAGAAAATTACTTTCAGTTACTATAAGATTATGCAGCGTATACTGAAAATAACAATTTAGTCTTAATTCAGGTACAGTTTTAAAGATTAACCAATAGGAAAATGCTGTTAATTAGATAAACAACGCATCACGAAATTACTTTCAGTTACTTTAACATTATGCAGTGTATAATGCATTATAGTGTATATTACAGAGAAAAATTTCGTATGAATTCAGGTCAAATTATCCTGTTTAAAATTAGCTGTCAGTTAAACGATATATGATATCAATTGCAAAAAGCGCATTGTATTAAAAAAATGTTTCCTTATATATATATATATATATATATATATATATATATATATATATATATATATATATATATATATATATATATACATATATATATATATATATATATATATATATATATATATATATATATATATATATATATATTATAAAATAACAACGGAGATTTTTAGGTTAAAAAATATAAAACTATGCCTGACATAAATATCAACATGTTATAGTATAGTTTAACAAAATTATGGTCTGTTAAGACGAGAAGGACCCCGAAGCAACTTACTACGTTGGCTTTCAGGACAAATAGAGAACGATTCGAATAGCGATTACAGCTACTGACTTGGGTACGTTAAATGACCACGTTAAATCTCCAGGTCTGAAATTTCCTCCATGAGGTATGTGGGGGGGGGGAATTATGAGCCCACCAAATCTCACCCCAGGGCGAGCTCAGTCTAAATTCAGGTGGCACCAAAGGGTGGTGCGGTTTCACTTATACTTTGACTCTATTACAAGCAACCAACAAATCTCGCGATATCACTGGGGGTATGTCCAAATGCCAATGTGCCACGTTGAAAAGGAAATCTTAATCTACAGGCGAAAATGTGTCATGGAAATTAAAATTTAACTTTAATGAAGATCCAATGTTATAGGTTAAAAATCAATAACATCGCATCTAAACTAAAGTTAATTAAACTTATTACCAATTATATGTTATCTGTAAATTATTGCATGTAGAATCGAGCCTTAAAATTTTATACTAGTTGGTACCCTAAAAACATGACTGCTAGATAGTAAATAAATGCACTAATATACAAATTATACCCAACACATCATTCCCAAATGTTGAAAATCATAAAAATAGGCAGAAACAGTTTAATGTTTTAAGCGGTCTCGTGCTTAGAGAGTACCTAAAGCCAGATTTTAAAATGTCACTGAGCATGCGCAGAAATGATTTTTTTTTAAATTGTAAATTATTTCTAACTAAACAGCACGAAATAAATAATTTTCAGGAGGTTTAATCTTATATTTCACAAACATAATTATCATAAACATAAAAATGGCAGAGAGAGAGATCTAGAGAGACTCCTCGGAATAAACGTGTTTATCATTAAAACATGCCATTGAGCATGCGGAGAAACAGTGAGTTTCTAAAGCCAGATTTAAACATGCAACTAAGTATGCGCAGAAATCAATTTTTAATTGCAAATGATCGCTAATTAATAGAAATTGCGGTTACAAAAACCAAATTTGACAAATCTATAGATTACAATCTTTTTTTTAATACCAAAAAGATGTACATTGATGCAGTAGTTTTCTCTCACGGACTGCCCCAAAAGTCGGCTTAGCAACTTAAATATATAGATAAAGAAATACAAGCATTTTGTATTTTAATAAATGTAGAATAAGTTTAGAGAAAGTTAAAAAAAACCTACTACTGAATTCAGTTAAAATAGTAACTTGTTTTAGCATAATTCTATCACATTTGTACAAAAATGCGTCAACCCTAAGTTAAAAAAATACATTTTTACTGAATCGTTGACCTCATTTTCATAAAACTTTAATCACGTTTATGTAAGAAAGTCGTTAAGTTATTTATTCTTTGAATATCGTTTATCAATACTGATTTCATTTCAGATAGTTTTGTCATGCCAGAGGATTTCCCTTTTTTTTCCAGGTTACACCGGTCTAATGCATTTTCAATCATTCCCGGCATTTCTTTCTTTCTGTATTTGCATTTTCTCCCGATATCCAATTTCCGAGACACGCAGAGTTCCCACGTTCTCCTGACTTTGTTTATTTCACAAATGTCGTAGTTCCGTCGAGAATTCGATTTCCTTGAACTTAGCGGTCACAGTTTGTGATGAATAAATTGAAAACACGAGTTAAATTGTCGGACATATAATGTTGACTGCATGCGTGACTGAATTTTTAGATAAAAGTCAATAAGTTTTATTTAAAAGTGAAAAAAATTAAAGTTGCTTCTTTCGTCGAAAAATTGATACATATTTTTAAACTATAAAGGAGTTGAAAAATATATATAAAAGCAGAAATAGAAAAAAAATATTCATATTCTCCGTTGATAGCTCAAGTTAGTGATCAAAAATAAGTTTAAATGAATCGAAAAAATATTATTTATCATATGTGGAGGATTTTAAAATATATAACACATGTTTTTCACAAAATGCTTATTAACAAAGCGACTTATTTATAATGTTCATTACATTTCAACACATTAAAAGGGCCAGAATAATATCACGTAAATTCCGTTTATTTAGCAGTCTTATTATTTTAGGTTACGTGATCATTTAAATTAAAATAATAGTGGAATCGAACGGTCCCTTGTCTTATATTTTCTCGCACATATTGAAAAAATATCGTCACAGGTTACAGTTTTATGTGTTTTCCATACTAGATGTATAAATTTATAATTGAGTTTTCGTTAGTTTAGTATAAAATACCATGCATCGATTTTGCCTAATGTTCTCACTTTGATTAAACACTTTTTTGATAATAATCAGTCCACATTCTCTCTTTTCACCTGTCCTCCACTATTATGACTTTTCTCCATTACCGAGATATAAACTTTTGATCTGACTTCTAGCTTTTTCTGGCTTATAGGGTGAAACATCTACAAGGTAAACACAACCACAAGTCGGAACAAAAATCGACGGTTCCTTAATGCTTTATAGATTACTTGTAATATAAATTACTATGCATAAATTTTGCCTAACGTTCTCACTTTGATTAAACACTTTTTTGAAAATCATTCCACATTCTCTCTTTTCACCTGTCGCCCTCTGTTATGACTTTTCTCCATTACCGAGCCATAAACTTTTGATCTGATTTGTAGGTTTTGTGTTTTTTTTTTCGATCAGATCATCAATTAAAGTAAAAAAAAAATAGTGGAATCGAACGGTCCCTTATCTTATATTTTCTCAGACAAAACAGCTATAGTCACAGGTTAAAGTTTTATGAGTTATCCATAGAAGATATATAAATTTATAATTGAGTTTTCATTAGTTTAATATAAATCGCTATACATCTATTTTACCTAACATTCTCACCTTTAATAAAAAATTTTTTTATGAATATCAGTCCACATTCTATCTTTTCACTTCTCGCCCACTATTATGACTTTTCACCATCACCAAGACATATACATTTGATCCGATTTGTAGTTGTTTCTGCTTTATAGAGTAATTGACTCGATAGAGTTTCTGAATATTCTTTAATAACTATCTGTAGGATCAACCAATGAGAAGGTAAATAATACTCTACAAACTTTGACGTATGTGTAATTGACTGCATCACATGTGATGCTGGAAGTGATCACCATTCACCCGTGTGGGGGCCGCTGAAAATCCCTTTGCCATTCACCAATCACCGCTCCATGATCAAAAAGTTGGCGTGCGGTGCGCGATGTTTTGCTTGCGCATCATAGGCCCCATTTTCTTTGACACCACCGTCAACACCGATGTGTGACTGGAAAATTTTTAACAGTTCATGAATCCATTGGATAATTGTGCTTTAACGGAAGGATACTTCTAGCAACATGTCACACATCAGCAAGGAGCATGGAGGATTTCGAATTCTTCTTCGGCAGCAGGGTCACTTCAAAGGTGCTTTGGCCACCATGGTAGCCGGATCGGACACCACCAGGCTGACTTCGTGAAAATTCTATCGGAGCAAACCTCGCATTATGGAATTTTAATGGAAAGTATGAAAATGGAATGGGAAATGGAATTTTATGGAAGATTTAAAGGGAAACATGCAATGAGAAATTGCTATTCCCCTATATGCTTGTCAATACGTTGAGGAATATGGGGCTCCGCGTCGAAATGTGTCTTGCAAAAAACGGAGATCCTTTCCAGCATCGCATGGAATGCGATCTATTACACATACGTCAAGGTATGTATCGTATTTGTTTGATTCAGACTGCTTTATCCTAGAGAGACGTATTACAGACTATTCGGGGTCTCTTTTGAGTGTATCCTGCTATATAATTAAACAAATGTGTCGATGTCAATTACTGTTTTAAACATTTATAGATGTCGATAGATTATGAAAGTCATATTTTGCATACACTTTTGAGAACAAAATTAGGTTTTCACGTCTGAAAATACATCTGATACTGTTACACTGATATGATATTCAGTAATTTGACTTCTTATGAACAGTTTTAGTTTGTCAATTCTTTCAAATGTCTATTATTTTTCTGGTTATGCAGTCATTGATTTGGAGTTTTGTTGATTTATTCTTTTCTATGACCTCAAAACTCAAGACACCAGTCAAAATAGCTTTATTTTAACTTTTTTTTTAGAAACAAAATGTTTTGTGTAACAAAAAATTTTAGAATGATGATTATGATTTGTGCAATTTCAAATAATACGTAAATTCAAATAATTGTTTGTGCAAGTTCATGATATGAAATATGGTTATTCCATACGTTTATTCTCAATAAATATACCAGAAATCTTCAGAATAGGGAAACTTCAAGGTCTTAATTATACAAGTAATTGAATTAGCAATACCGAATAAATTTCCTTTTCGTTAGGATAAAAAAAGGTAAATATTACAGTCCATCTTTTCTTTTGCAATTTTGTTATCTTTTGTCTGTTTTACATCAGCATGCATTCATTTCAGCATATTACTTTTGGATTGCATATTTTTACAGAGGCTGGAGATATACGCAACCCGGAAAAAATAGAAAGGAAACACTTGAGCTATTTTCTTTTTCTGTCATTCATTTTAAAAGATATATCAGCAACAGAAAAATAAACGGACATTAACAGCTATATGCGTAGAATTGTTTTTCTAAATTGAGTATCCACACAGCATGAAAAGTAATAAATATAAAGCTCAGAAGTACGGCTAGTCCTTGTTTTTATTCTCATAAAATATTCGAAGAATCTCCATGATATGAAAAATTTAAGGTCTTAATTATGTAAGTTATTGAATTAGCAATATTGAACAAATTTCCTTTACGTGAGGCATGAAGAATTTTTCGTTGACATAAATTTCCCCCTCGAAGAAAGAAAAAAAAGCTGATAAAAATTGCGAGCAGAGATGAACGTAGCACGCTTCGAACAGTGATATGCAAAAAAACGAAGACATAAAATATCCTTTCAAATTGAACGTGACAAAAAAAAAATATTCAGAAAAATGGCATACGCGTCCTAAAAAGTGACATAAAAACGAAGTCTACATTCCGCCATTTTCATCATGCGAGCTAGAGAGGTGCAAAAAATTGGATGCAAGCATTTTTCTTCTCGGAGAATTGAACGTGAAGTTTTTATTTCGTGTTATATTTTTTCCAGCTTTTTGTAAGTAAAGTTGACGATAAAATCACGAGATATTATGATAAAGAGGAAAGAAGTAGAATTGGAATCATTGCTAGCAAAACAGAATCGACGACATGTAGAGACAATGTTCTCAGAAAGTAAGTTTTTATTCTTCTAAGAAAAACTTTCATATTGAAAGATTTGAAAATCCTCCAATAAATATATATATACTGCAAGTTAAGGTTAAGTATTTAAAAAAAGAATAAGCTTTTCTTTCGGAATCAAACTATGTACATTATTACGATAAGCCAGTTTTATACGCTAATCTTTGATATATCCCCAACATCCTAGTGGACAAATACTCGGGAATCGGTAATAAGTTTTGAGTTCCGACCAACACCATAGAATGCTCTCGTGCAATGAAACATTCTGACGAAAATTATCGTGCGAACGAATGATTGTCGTGCAATGAAAGATTATGATAAATAGGGAAGAAATAGAATTGGTGTGAAGTTCGAGTCTCTACAAGCACAAAAGAAAGCTCTCGCGCAACGAAAGATTATGACAAAAGTTATCGTGCGAATGAAAGATTATCGTGCAACGAAAGATTATGATAAAGAGGGGCGATATAGAATTGGTACTGAAGTTCGAGTCTGGACAAGCACGACAGAATGTTCAACGAAAGATTATGATGAAAATTATCGTGCGAACGAAAGATTATCGTGCAACGAAATGTTATCATAAAAGATTATGATAAAGACGGAAGAAATAGAATTGGAATTATTGCTAGCAAAACAAAATCAACACCATGCGGAGACAGTGTTCTCAGAAAGTAAGTCTTTATACGTCTAAAAAATTTTACATTTACAAAGAGAATGTGAAAATCCTCGAATAAATAAATAAATAAATAAATATATATATATATATATATATATATATATACAGTGGAATATTGATCTATTGTTTTTCAAGGGACCGATTGAAATGAACGATAAATGCGGAAAAATGATAGATGTAGAAACATAACAAAGCAATATGATCGTTAGGACTGGATAAAATGAACGACACATACGGAAAAACGATGGATCCGAAAACGATCAATCGAGATTCCACTGTATATATATATATATATATATATATATATACGGCCGTAGCGGCCTTGTGGTACAGCGCGCTGGTTTTCGGTGCTGAGGGTGCTCGGATCGAAACCTAGTGAAGCGCCACTAAAATGCCTCCATTTGTGTCGAACCTTCATAGGGGGCAATGCTGGTCCTCCTATATGGCGCCCCAATAATAAAATGGCCAGCAAAACTGCGGTGAAATATAGGCGAATGTCTTCGCGACAAGTGCCTTCGCATTAAATATATATATATATATATATATATATATATATATATATATATATATATATCTATATATACTGCAACTTAAGGTTAAACATTTAAAATCAGATAGGCTTTTCTTACACAATTAAACTCTGTACATTATTACGATAAGCAAATTTTATAAGATAATCTTTGATATACGGGGTTTATATAAAAAGTATGGGAAAAAGTTTCGGAAGAATAAATTTATTTGAGATTCCTCAAAAGTCTTCAAAATACATCTCTTGAGAGTCGACACACTTTTGCTAGCCGCCTTTCCACGACTCGAAGGCTCCCTGGAAGGCGAATTTCGGTACGTCCTTAAGGGTACGCGTGCAAGCTCCTTTGACGGAACTTAGGGTCCCATGGTGGTGTTCTTTGAGGGAAGATTTCACTTTTGGGAATAGGAAATAGTCTGCTGGTGCCAAGTCGGGATTGTAAGGGGGTTTGGGAATCGTCGTGATGCCGTTTATCGTCAGGTACTCTGTCCTCTCTATCGTCAGGTGACTTTGGAGCAGGTATGGCTGGGTGCATTGGGTCATCCGTCAAGAGTTTCGGGACGATTTTAGTGCAGATCTTTCGCATCGCCAAATTTTCAGTGATAATTTTGTGCACTGTTATCTTATCATTGCCAATTTTATCTGTAACCATGCGCACACTTAACCGACGGTCTGAATTCAGCACTTCACGCACTCGTTGCACGTTGTCGTCGGTTCTTGAGGTCGGTGGCAACGACTCCCTGGACAGCGGTCCACTAAAAATGCGATCTAGCCTGAACGAACGCTCGCAGGCGACTTGCGCTTGGGACATCTTGCAGATGACATCCCCCACCACCGAGCATGCACGGTACGAGCGCAATCTGACGTACAGTCACGTCAGGAAAAACGTTTTCCCCGATACTCTTTATACAAACCCTGTATGCCCCAAACAGCCTGCACAGATCCTTTGGAATAGGTACTGAGATTCGAGTCCCGACCAGCAAAACAGAATGTTGTCGTGTCTACTCCAGGTATGCGAAAGTTAAATATGTAGGCCGGAAATTTCAACTATGCGGTTTTTAAGAGTGGTAAGCGGTTACAAGATCCTAGATGTTGCCATTGAGGGTGTTCGGTCTCAATTGTGGGGGGCCTCCACATGGGAACTACGGTGGCTGATTTTAATGGCGATCTATAACATAGAAAGCCAAAATTTAATGTTTTTATTATGGGAGTTGTTATTATGAACTCACACGCGAGTTCAATATTGTTCAGATACTCTCTCACTCTTTTCAATTCACGCGTTCGTTCATTCACATGTTTCTAGGTACCACGAACTTTTCTACTACTACGGTCGTATGATGTAGCCGTATCACCTGATCCACTGATAGGGTGGTTTCAAGGATCTTTTGCTACAGAAAAAGTACAAAATTTAAAATCATTATTTTTGTGGCAATTAGAAATTTAAGCTTCAAATCAAAAGAAAAATATAATTACATAAAAATTTGCAAATAAACAAGGAATGTCACCTTACTCATTATTTCACAGTCTCATATAAAATTGCCCAGTTGATAACTCACTCTTTTCAATTCACTCATTATTTCAATCACGTGCTTAAATTTTAAGGATGAGGCAATTTATCATTACTTTAGCTATATGGTGTTGTCTGATGATCTTCAAGGATCATTTTGGTTTTGAAAACTACCCACTATAAAATTGTTAATTTTTGCAGACAGAAATTAAAGATTCTCAACTAAAGAAAAACAATTGGCGCAAAATCTCGAATATAATACACTTTTTTTTCACATTTTAGTCCGCAAATATGAGGGTGCGTAATATACTCGCGTACAAAAAAAGGGTTGCATTTAACATTGGATAAACGAACGTACAGCAGCTGTAAGACATTTTCGCAACACAGGTGCGTGCGCATCTGTACTCTGTGATTCATCCACTCGTTTACTAGGCAGGTACTACTTTTAAACAAACGAAATTCACAGTTTGTATCGTCAAGTGAGGATGATGATGGCGATATACACTGCTCAAAACAATTAGGGGAGCACATGGTTTTAACGAAATTACGCAAAAACTTACACCGATAAGTAACATAAAATAAACCATCCATAATTTAAAGCCTAGCAGGAAACAGAAGAAGAAAACTTCATATGCAAATCAAAGTTCATGACGTCAAAAACCAGAAAAAGAACATAAGGGCAAAAATTGGGATGTTGCAGAAACGCCTGTTTCACTGCCTTAACTGTGAAATTCGATTGCTCAGTTATTCTTTTTGAGAAAAGGTGACTTGAAAATGTGACTCTCAACAACGTGATTTACCGGAATCCATGGCATGGCGTATTATAGCAGACTTGAATCTGGGCAAACACAATGTAGTGTCGCGGACGCTGTTGGAGTCGTTGTGGGCTGTGGTGTCGTTGCAGAAGTGTCGTTGCAAGGCTGTGGAATCAATTCCAAGAAACATGGAATGTTAGACGTCGACCAGGGCAAGGTCGGCCACGCGCCACTACAGCAACTGATGACCGGTATATACTGTTAACAGCTCGTCGAAACAGAACAGTCAATGCTACTCAGCTGCAAAGACAGTTGCTCTTGGCAACAGGACGAAGGGTGTCCAGCCAAACAGTACGTAATAGGCTTCGTCAGGGAGGTGTCTATGCACGTAGGCCAATGAACTGCATTCCGTTGACCTCACGCCATTGTGCAGCCCGAAGAAGATGGGCTGCTGAACATCGAGGTTGGGAGCAACATGATTGGAGCCAAGTGCTGTTTACAGACGAATCCCGATTCAATCTAGAGTGTGACACTCGACGTGTTTTGGTATGAAGGGAAAGGGGCACTCGAAATAACCCCACATTCGTTCGTGAAAGGTCACAATACAGACGACCTGGTTTTATGGCATGGCGTGGAATCAGTATAGGTGGACGTATGGACCTGCATATTATTCGGACTGGTACTGTGATGGCCCGAAGATATGCAGACGAGATACTGAGATCTCATGTCATACCTTACGCTGCAACCATTGGAGATTCCTTTGTTTTCCAGCATGATAATGCCAGACCGCATACAGATCGTCTTGTGGAGAACATGCTTGAAGCTGAAACAATACAGCGTGTGGAATGGCCAGCGTTCTCTCCTGACCTGAATCCAATCGAGCATGTTTGGGACATGCTCGGACGACGTATTGCTGCGAGACGAAGGTCTCCTTTTACTCTCCGAGACTTGGAGATTGCACTTATTGAGGAGTGGAACAGTATTCCCCAAAGTCTTATCGATAACATCATCGCATCCATGGAAAACAGATGTGCAGCAGTCTTAGCTGTTCGAGGAGACCACACGCCATATTAAAAATCTTGCATCATTTCTAAACAATACTTTTTTTATCGTTTACATGTAACCAAATTGTTGCCCTAAATCATCTTTTCATGTTTTTTCCATATTTTCAAAGAATTAATGCTTAATTAGAATTTTTTTACGTCTTTTTTTCTGTATTGCGCATTGATACGCGTGTACCATCCATTTTATGCCAATACGTGGCTGTCTCGCACTGTTTTCTTAACTTCTTTGCTTGCTCCCCTAATTTTTTTGAGCAGTGTATATTACGACGGCAACAATAATTATGACATGCACGCAACAACAATATATGAGCTGTATTCTAGTGAAAGTGATTAAGACTGATAAATTAACAGTATTGTTTGTTTTGAGTTAACAATTTAAGTTTTTTTCTACCGAATTTGACGTTTTCATTTATTTCTTTATTACAAATTTTATCTCTATTAATAAATATATGTGCAATTTTTAAATAAAATATTGCAAATTTATGGGTGCGTATTATAGTTAAATTTTAATTTTTCCTAAAATTTCGGCAAAATCAAGCATGCATATTATACTCGGGTATGTATAATAGTCGAGAATTTACGGTACATTAAATTTATAAATAAACAACAAATGTCACCTTAATCATTATTTCACAGTCTCATATAAAATTGCTCAGTTGCTAACTCACTCTTTTCAATTCACTCATTCTTTCATTCACATCTTTAAATTTTAAGGATGAGGCAATTTATCATGACTCCAGTTCCTTGGCATAGTCTGATGATATTCAAGGATCATTTTGGTATAGAAAACTATACGCTATAAAATCATTATTTTATGCAGATTGAAATTAAAGATTCACGTATAAAGAAAATAAACAATTACATAAAATTTACAAATAAAAACGAATGTAATCTTACTCATTATTTCAATGCCTCATATAAAATTGTTCAATTATTCACTCACTCTTTTCAATTCACTCATTATTTCATTCATGTGTTTAAAATTTAAGGATGAGGCAATTTATCATGACTCCAGTTATCTGGTGTAGTCTGATGATCTTCAAGGATAATTTTCGTATAGAAAACTACACACTATAAAATCATTAATTTATGCAGACAGAAATTAAAGATTCACAAATAAAGAAAAGCGCAATAATATAAAATTTACAAATAAACAACGAATGCCACCTTACTTATTATTTCACAGTCTCATATAAAATTGCTCAGTTGATAACTCACTCTTTTCAATTCACTCATTCTTTCATTCACATGTTTAAATTTTAAAGATGAGGAAATTTATCATGACTCCCTTTATCTGATGATCTTCAAGGATCATTTTGGTATAGAAAACTACACGCTATATAATCATTTACAATGAAATTAAATTTTATTTTTGCAGAGAGAAAATAAAGATCCACAACTAAAGAAAAACACAACTATATAAAATTTGCAAATAAACAACGAATGTCACCTTTCTGATTAATTCCCACTCTCATTTACAATTGTACAATTACTCTCTCACTTTTTTCAATTCGCTCATTCTTTCACTCACATGTTTCAAATCAGGGGATGAGACACTGAATCGAGTTGTCTGACGCAGTCTGATTATCATCAACGATGATTTTGTTATAGAAAAATACACGTTATAAAATTATTAATTTACGGCAGACAGAAATTAAATCTTTAAAACTAAACAAAAACACGATTACATAAAAATTTACAAAGAAGCAACGAGAGGAAACTTGTCAATTAACTCACACTCTGATTTAAAATTGCTCAATTACTCTCTCACGTGCTTCAATTCACTCATTCTTTCCTTCTTATTTTAATTCTGGGGATCGGGCACTTTGTCACGATTCCAGTTGTCTGCTGTAGTCTGCTGTTTTCCAAGGCTAATTTTTTTTTCTCAAATTACATGCATTTGAAAACAAAATCCTTGAGAACGTCAGAATTTATAATGTATGGTGATTTTCCTCAGGTTTTTTCAATGCAAAACAATCACTCAGTTACAACTAATCTCGGTATTCTCATTTTCATTATTATGTTTACGAGTAAAAAACTTTTACACTTTAAATCAAAAATGTTTTTCATTAATGATCCTTGTTTTCATACTATTACTTAAGCTTAAAAAAATACATTAAAATTCTTAAAGAATATTCTACTAATTTTCAAACATAAATAAGTTATAAATCTCAAACCTTAATTATTCGAGTAGTTCAGTTAGAATTAATGAGCCCATTAACAAGGAACATCCTTCTTTTCTTATTCTGCAGAACAGGGAATTTTTTTCTCTAAAGTTTTTCCTCAAAAAATGAGCATGAAATTCTTGAGAAATGCCAGAGGTAGCTGGCATTGAAACGTGATATGCTAAAAAAAGATGACACAAAATATCCCTTCGTACAAGAACGTGACAAAAATATTCTGGAATATGTCTCAAATATCATAAAAAGGTATAAAAAAATACAAGCTTTGTATTTTACTACTTAGGACGCACTTCGCTATGCTAGAGATGCCAAAATTACCAGAGAAGTGTTTTTTTATTTCTGCAAAATTAAAGACTTTTTTTTAGAGACCTCTACCCGGAGATGAAAAAATTTATATTCTCATATGGTATTTTATAAAACAAAAAAATCAGATTTTAGCTGAAAATGAAGTAATTAAAGCAAGGAAGCATTTTTTTTCTCGAGACAAAAATTTATTTCTGTCATTTTAAAACTGTGGTTAATAGATTGTGGGTTGCAAAATCGTAAAAAAAAATCTATTGTTTTCAAATTTAAATGCCTAAAAATAGCACAGTTTATTTGATTATTAGTGAATTATGAAATCCTCTATTTTGAAAAAAGTTTCTTTTATTTGATTTTAATGTTACTGTTCAAAAAGGAATTTTCGTATCAAATATAGAGAATTCCAGGCTTTCTTTTGGCTTTATTTAGACGTCTAAATAAATAGCTTTATTTAGACGTTCATAGCTATTCTTAGGTGTGTATAGCTTTTTTTAGGGGTATTCAGCTTTATTTATTCGTATGTAGCTCTACTTTTGCGTACATAGCTTTATTTAGGTGTACACAGGCTTTAATTAGGTGTACATAGCTTTACATAGGTGTATAGAACTTTTTTAGGGGTATATAGCTTTATTTATGCGTACATAGCTTTACTTATGTGTACATGGGTTTATTTAGGGGTACATACCTTTATATACGTGCACATAACTTTATTTAGGCGTACATAGCTTTATTTAGGTGTACAAATCTTTACTTAGGTGTACCAAGATTTACTTAGCAGTATAGAACAATTTTATAGGCATGTATCGATTTATTTATACGTACATAGCTTTACTTGCTTGTACACCGGTTTATTTAGGGGTAAATACCTTTATGTACGTGTACATAACTTTACTTAGGCGTAAATAGCTTTATTTAGGTGTACACAGCTTTACTTAGTCGTACTTATTACTTAGGGGTATAAAGCTCTTTTTTTAGAGCTATAGTTTTATTTATACGTACATAGCTTTACCTGCATGTACATAGGTTTATTTAGGGGTACATAGCTTTATATACATATACATAACTTTACTTAGGTGTATATAGCTTTATTTCGTGAACATAGCTTTATATACATATACATAACTTTACTTAGGTGTACTCTATTTGGTGTACATAGCTTTACTTAGGTGTACATAGTTTTACTTAGGCGTATAGAGGTCTTTTTTAGGGATATATAGCTTTATTTTTGCGTACATAGGTTTATATAGAGGTAATACCTTTATATAGGTATACAAAACTTTACTTAAGCGTACATACCTTTATTAAGGTGTACACTATCTTTACTTAGGTGTACATAGCTGTATTAGATAACAATCTAAGGTATGTACACGTTGGCATGCTATTATTGCATGGTTGTACTAACATCTGTGTTTGATGTTTAAGGTTTCAGGCACAAATAATAACCTCAGTGTGCTGAAATCCTCAGGTGAACCTTTTCTTTACGAAATCTCAGTTTACAAACTCCCACATATTCTCAATCGGGCTCCTCTACGATGAATGTCTGAGGAATCTAGATGAAAGGCAAAGGGAATATTGCATGTACTCTTCTTTCAAAAAGAGCTTTCCCAATGAGTGGTATTACGAAGACATTTATATTTCCCAAAAGCAAGTGATTCCCTATCTTGAAAGCCTCTTTTATGAGGGTTTCATGGCAGAAAATTTTATTTATTTTTATTTACATATATTTTAATGATTTTTTCCCATACAGTACGTCAAATGAATGAAAGATTTGAAATCCTAGGACTATAAGTTTTTATGACTGAGTAGGCCTGAAAATTTTCTATTACTATTTGTATTTATTGACTTCATTTGTTTCAAATTAAAGATAATTGTGAGCATTCTTAATTCTGGAATCATTATTCCATCTACTATTTTACTCTCCAGATTCTTTAATCACAGTAATTTGGAAGTCCTTTTCATAAACAAATATGTAGTATATTTAATACCGTTGATTGATAATCCTATTTCATTATTACATGCCATAAAATCTGACCAATAGAGTAATGTTTAATCCATATTTTACAATATAGACCGACCTTTAAATGGGGAATTTCAAAAGTAGTATGTAAGAACAACGGAGATTTCTAATTCGAAAATCTATAAAGTGTTAGACTACGTAACAGTGATTGTACATACATGATTTTAAAATATATTTTTCAATAAGTTACATATCTGACTCACTGGCATATCTATAAAAAAGTATTTAAATAATTGTTTTGAAAATGATTTGTAAATAACATTTATAACAATACTTCAAGTGTTAAATGTTATATTTGGGAACTATACATAATAGTGTTATTAAATATTTAATAACATTCAATATTGACATTGTTTGATTGAGCATTATTATAGGATATTAAAATTAATAATATAAATATCTTTAAACTGTCAGACAACGTGAAATAATTATAAATTTATTTTGATAATCCAGGTATTTGACTATCTAAATTCAGCATAATATGTTACATAGAAAAGTTCTTATAAACTGATTTGTAAGGCATAACTTAAATTGTAGGTCAACAAATAAAAGCTTAATTTGAGAGTTTTTTATTTAATGCTAGCTAAATCTGAGAAATTTTATTTAATGTCAGATAAATCATGGAGTTTTTATTTAATATCAGCTAAATCTTTGAGTTTTTATTCAATGTCAGCTAAATGTAAGAGTTTTTATTCAATTTTTTTCACCTAATATAGGCCAACAGTTAAGGGTTAAATTTGAGAGTTTTTCTCCTAATTAGTGAATTGAGCTTTATTTAATCACATGGTTAATTAACAAACTGAAAATCCTAAAATTGTTAATAAACAACTCGAAAATGACTGTCAATACATCCCAATGCTTTACATATTTAATTAACTTATTTCGAAATATTGTATTTATTATAAGGTAATATATAAATTTAATTGTGATACATAGCTTAAAATGGATTTACGGCAGAAAACATGAGCTTTTGTACCCTTATATATTTTGACATACACACACCTTGTAACGTTTTCTATCTTCATGTCATATAAATTATCTTGTGTATACTATTCAAACGAATTATATTTATATCTCAATTGACGTGAGCTCCATTTAGTTAAACGTTGGTTTGTGTAATAGTAACATTGCCAATCAGATGAGCATATCCTGTTTAAACAGACCCGCTATGTTCATGAAATATGTATTTCCTGGAGCATTATGCATGTGATAACATGTTAATGTGTCGTGAAAGGGCGTAGTGCGTCAATTTGGTGGCAGAGTACTTGTGTATCTGTGATAATGCTCTTTCTACATTACTTTATATAATCACTTAATTCGGGTTAGATTGTACCCATGGGTATATGAGTTATGCGCTGTCTTCAATAGTTTGGGTTCTTCTTCAGTATACATAGAGTGCATTAAATTTTCCTATACTTTGTATTTTTACCATAACAAACCAGTTTATAAGTCAGATTGTTTCCCCACACTGTTTAAACCCAAGAGAGAAAATAGGAAGTATTTTAAATTTACCTTAATTTGGCATTTTTCGTATTTTAAGATAAGGAAATGTTTCGTAAACTATAAAGGAAATATTTTTGTTTTAATATACACACATAATATGTTACACATACATATTATTCATCCAGGATCTTTAAAAATTATATTTTTACTATAAATATGTCGGGTTGTTAAAATTTTAAGTTTTTGAACTGTTCAGCATCCACCTTACATAGGAAAACATAATTTTTCACGTAAGTATAAGAATAATTTTACGTACAATAATAATTAATTTTTTAATCGAAGGCAGCACTAAGTCTCCGTTATTTAATTATTTTTTTTCAAAGGGATTAGTGGAATAGAAATTTTAATTACTGTCGCAATTTTTAGATTAATTCTTCCTTTAGAAATAAGAATTGTGGGTCCCTGTAATTCTATCTCTATTGCATATTTCATATTTTCTTCAGTCTGCTTAGCTGGCCCAACATTTTCTGTTCTCCAAAGAGAAACTTGCTGTTGTTGTTGTTGTCTCGAATCCCTCCTGATCTAGCTAGAACATGTCCACGAGTCCATATATCTCTCCTCAATAGGTCCATTATTTTGCGAGAATCAGTAATAAAGGCCTCCCTAGATAAATTTAAGCAAGTTAGGATGTGACCAGGAGTGGCCTGCTCATTATTAAACTGTTTACAAGTCGAAAGATTTTGTTTTGTCGATCAAATTTCAGGCATCCCAAGTGTCCACTTGCAAACCTAGAGATATGAAGAGGCTTAATTGATGCATAGTTTCTTGTGTTTAATCGGAATGATCTAAAATTATGACGAAATCCTTGAAAACGACAGTACAAAAAACGGATGTTAAAATTAGTTTATGAATGGAAAACAAGCACTGGTAGCGACAGATGTTTGTTAAATAGCAACGAAATATGACTGTTGGTATACAGTGGCCATTTGTCAATCGAAAACTAAGTTCAAGCTGTGATGATTTCAATTGTGATTTAAGCCAGAATAATACGGCGTTCCACAGCTAGGTATGCGACTACGTAGTACCTGAAGACAGTCGTTTATTTGGAGTTAGTTTAGGACAAACGGAGCAACAGGGGCTAACGCCATATGGCGAAAGTCAAGGCTCCAACGCCCATTGTTACTCTTTGTCCGTTTTCAGCCGGAGCCGGACTGCGTCGAAGTGGTGACAAGCTGTAGCCTTGATGGCGATACAGTGACTTCCTCAGAGGAACCACTCCCCCCCCCCCAGGAAATTCACAGTCGAGCTATCCGTTACAAAACGCCTTGGTTCTTACAACGAACCTTGGCGCCCTGGGAGCAAGCCACACACACACGCACACACACGCACACACACACACATATATATATATATATCCCGTAAGAAAAAAGGTGAAGGATTATTTAGAGGAACATGGATTTCTCTAGCACACGAAACATCAGGAAGCCGGAGAAATACAAGATTTTGTAGAATATGAACGAAAATTCATAAGAATTTTTTTTTGTTTCCAGTTTTATAAAATTGTTATATTTGTGGTCGTTTAGAAAAAGATAAAACTGTTTTTTAGAACTGCTTACTTCGAGAATCACTTTTTGGGTTCTCCCGGACCGGCATTAAAGATTAGCCGTTCTAAAGGAAGCACTGTGTGTCTTTCGTATTATGAAATTGAACTTTCCCTGGTAACGATTTCTGCTGGCCGTCAGGAAAGTGTCATTTATGAAAAACCGTTAATGATAAAAAATGTATTTGGATGTGATCGTACCAAGTGTAAGATTGTTCACCAGCGGTTGTGAATAAACAACACAGTTCCTTGACAGAAATAATTGACATAGTCAATTCGTTGTAGGAATATATTGGTATATTCCCATCATTTTCTATTATAGTGAGAAATGCTTCACGATATATTTCCATTAGTTATGTGGAACCTACAGAGGATATAATAAACTAGGCATTCCCAAACCATATGTGATCGAGCTAAATTATTATATATGATTTTATAATTATCACGCTGAAAATATTAATATATGCATGGAATATTGTATTTCAATAACACCGTCGGAATTTTGCACGCCATTCGCATGCAAAACACTTAGTCAAAATGCATGCCCTTTATGTTTGCTGTGTATGTATGAATCGGAGTACATAGCAGACTCCTGCCTCAATAAATCTTCTATAAGTAATGCCTGAAGCGTGTAATGAGATACGAGAACTCATTTACAATTTCTCTATGTTAGGAAAGCAATATATATTTCACGAACAATGCAGAGATATGGGGAAGATAGGTGAGTTTAATGAATGTTGCTATCCTACAGAAGAGGGTCTGGAAATTACTAGCGATATATTATGGTGTCATAAGTATTAAGTGAAGAATTTGCATATTAGGAAACGTAGCAAAAATTTCGTTAATTAAAACTATCTCGTAATTTATGAAGAATCTAATGCCACTTACGTCAGGCGTCACTACATTTGGTGGGAAATTCGGGCTTTTTACAGTGCGCTTAAATACACGAAGATCAAATGAGTGAATTATTACGATCAGAGGCTGACATATCAACATCAAGTCAATTGAAAACCTGTTATATCCCTAAATTATCTATTTTCAGAAAACTACAAAGGTTTATGTATGTAGAGATTTTTTAAATACACACACACACACACACATACATATATATATATATATATATATATATATATATATATATATATATATATATATATATATATATATATATATATATATATATATATATATATATATATATATATATACAGTGGATTCTCGATCGATCGTTTTCAGGTCCATCGTTTTTCCGTATGTGTCCTTCATTTTATCCAGTCCCAACGTTCATATTGCTTTGTTATGTTTCCGCATGTATCGTTTTCCCGCATTTATCGTTCATTTCAATCGGTCCCTTGAAAAACGATATTTCGAGATTCCACTGTATATATATATATATATATATATATATATATATATATATATATATATATATATATATATATATATATATATATATATTCAAAATTTTCACCTGGAACAACAATTAATCCTAAAGTTTGTTGTCGTAGGTGACACGATTGGTCAAAACTCAATAAAAAGAAACCCTTATTAAAACATCCTGCGAGATAGAGATATAAGGTTTACCCTGACGGGATCCCCAAATTCCCCTTGAGGAGAGAAAATGTTAAAAATAACACCCCTACATTCTTAGAATGGATCTGTCCTTGTGGTCAGGTTTTTTATTAACTAAACAATTTCATCGTTACGCGATTCCTTATACGGTAACAATTTAGGTCTAAGACTAAAAGCTAGATAGTTTCTCAGGGTCTTGCTCAGAGCGCACGCCTGAGTGTATATATAAAAATTACTGAAAGTTTAACAGGCGTTAGTAAATCTAGAAATAATCCGTCAAATTTATATATGGAGTGAGTTTTATAAAGTCTGAGGAAATTATATATATATATATATATATATATATATATATATATATATATATATATATATATATATATATATATATATATATATATATATATATATATATATATATATTTATTTATATATATGTATATTTATATTTATATATATGTATATTTATATATATATATGTATATATATATATATATATATGTATATATATGTAATAGCACGGGCGCGGGCCGACGAAGGAAGGCCCGAGTGGTATTTCTTTTTTAGGTAAAGATGGATGACTTGTCGCCCGGCCGTGCATCACATGTTTAATTTCCTTTCCCGCTTTTCATCTCACCCTCGGACACATAAAACACCACAACGTTAATTTAATTACATCTTTATTAGACGGCGAATACGTCTTCTCAAGGCAGTTACAAAATCAAAAAAGCGTTACATGTACCGTTCATGTGGTTTATATAAACATTGTCATGTGATCATCATCGCGATTAGGGATTTGCTGTTGTCGATAAGTCACATGTGGTTTTATATAATCTGCGCAGAGCTTATCTAAAATATTGGGGACGCCGCGCCTATTTGAAAAAGGAAGCCATTTAATATTTTCTCTCGAGGTTATTAGAGTTTAGAATCAAAAGCGAAATTTAGCTCGTACGCCCAAGGGGATTTAAAATAATGTTAGATTTTAAAATGGTATGGGGTTTTTAATGTTATAGAATATCCCCCCCGTCCGAGAAGAGGCTGACCAACAATGCCTGCATTGGAGGACAGACTCACCCGACCATGTGAGGCAAATGGGCGTCGACCACAAATTTGGAAAAGTTTGAAAAGGAACATATGTTTTAAGTTAATTTAGTATGATGACCACATGGCAAGACATGGCACATTTCAAATTTGAATACATAAAAATACACTAATGATTTACTAATTTATGAACACAATAAAAACAAAAAAAAATTATAGTAACTAATGATCAATTATAGAAAATTGTAAATTATGTAAATTTCTTCCTGTATTGTTGCTTTGAAAAAAAATTAAACTTAAAAATAAATTTATCATCAACTGAAAATTGCTGTGCAGGGCGGGCCCTCCCCACACAACAGAATCTCAGCAGAAAATCAATTAAGTCTACTGTAAAAAATTTTAAAATTACAAAAAGAATTTACTTGAAAAATATATTGTAAATACACATTGTAAAAATACACTTTAAAATATAGTAGTGATCCACTTGGACAACTGACAAAACAACGAAAAAAAAATCCCTATTTAAATGTAAACACAAAACACAGAAAAAAAAATCTCCTATTCTTGTAGAATAACAACATAATTATACAAATGTAATTACGAGATCCTGGGAAAAAAAAACACAGAAAAGCAGCAAAAAAAATTAAAGTGGATCTCTGGCTTGCTTAATCAATAGAATCAAAAATACACAACATATGAAATTATTAAACACACAATAATAAAATACCTTGGTTTTTAAAAGTATAAAATAGAAATTATCACCACCAATCTATTATAATTAAATGTCAAATTTATCCATTACTTTTAGTAATTTAAATTTAATGTTCAAATTTGAATACAAGATACTATCCACAAAAATACCATCCTCTAACTCTAAATTATTCTTTCTTTTCTTATATAACATTTTGGTATGAATCCTCGCTGTAGTTCCTAAATATTCATCATTTGTATTCAATATCTCACAACATATTTCTCATTATAATATTCTCTTTTCCATTTATTTATTTTTCTTCATATTTCGAGACTTTCCTGGGGCGGATGAACCAAATATAACATACAATGGTTTTTCAATTCTCCAATTGTGGTTTTTTGGCACCCTAAGTCATGTTATAAAGACGTTCCGTTTATATGAAATCCATAGAACGCCTTTTGACTGTCGACTCAAACCACCGGAAATCTCCTTTACTTCAATTCGTAGAACAATTTACGAGGTCTCAACATCAAATGTAATATGTCAAAGTACTTAAATTATAAAATTTTCTTGATGTCTGAAAATTATTGTTATCCCTGCAGATATTTTCCAAAATCAAAACCACAGGCATCATATGTTTAAATTTAAAAAGTCGCAAAAATTCTAGGTCAAATGAATCAAAACAAGTTTGGCTCTTTTCGTGATCGTGTTTACAAAACTAATGCTGAGCATTCAAATTTATTGCGGAGGCGACCTTCGAAATGTAATACAACGGCGCTCGAAAACGGAAATGATTTACGCTAATTTTTTTTTTTTTTTCTCCGCGACGATTTTGAACTGGGTGCGAAAACAAATACTTATAGGATTACTACGCTCATTTAACATTTCAATTTAACGTAACCAAGGATTTTTAATTTTCTTAAAACACTAAAATATTCATTATTCGAAAAAGAACACAGAAATACTATAAAAATTACACAGAAAACACACACTTATAATAAATTTATCACATATAAGTCTCAAAATTTTCTTTAAATTCAAATATCTTATAATATGAAAAAATATACTCTTAAAATTCCATCAAAATGCAAATCAAAATGAAACATTTTAAAATCAAAAACAAAATACACGTTTTAAACCAATGATTTTTACTTTCGTTTTACTCTTTATCGATTTATTTTTTATCATCAGTACTTAATTAAATCAATAATTTGAAAATACTTTCACCGAAACACATTTATAATAAATTTTTATCAATATCTATTAATATTAAAATTTTCACCCTTAACAATAATTCGTAAATTTTAGCTTACCAATTGAAGCGGTTATTCACACTCTTTACCATTATCCTTATTTTCACCATTAGTATCTCCAAATTAATTATACACATTTTTCATATATTTAACATCTGCAGCTCGGTTCTGAATTTATCTTGGTGAAGTTCTTAGCTTAGCTAGTCCCAAGGTGACAGTTTTTATTTCGAAATAGTCCTAGAACTCAGTATCCCAATTGGAGATGACACTAGATGACAGTCTCTCATAAAAGTGAATTTCCAGTCAATTAAATTCAAAACTTCGCACGTTGTATCCAACAGATTATTCCACTGCACACAGCATATGTTTTCGCAGAATTTCTCGGGATATTTTTATCCCCAGGTCAACGATTAGTGAAAATCGACGTTTCACATAATCTGAAAATATTTTTTCACGAAATCTCTGCCACGAAACTTCGGAAGTTCACACATGATTCGACGACTGAAAAATATTCAAAACTAACACTGGTGGTCGACAACTCGTCGTTAAAATCAGTAATAGTAGGTAATCCACACTCCGAAGTCAGCGACATCATCTTGGCTTAATTTAATCCGGAAATGAAACTCCTCTTTGACACAAAAATTTAATTTTCAGATTCAATCAAAGTTCACTTCGTGGGAATCCACGGGATTTGTACGCGACACACTCAGCCCAATATTGTATTCCAGTAAAGTTATCAATGTCACATGGTAAGATAGGGGAGTTTTTTCTCCGTTGAAAAGTATTGCTGGCGGCTCAACTCACTGTCTGTATCCGAGGGGAGGTATTCCAGCCGACTTTTGTAATAGCACGGGCGCGGGCCGACGAAGGAAGGCCCGAGTGGTATTTCTTTTTTAGGTAAAGATGGATGACTTGTCGCCCGGCCGTGCATCACATGTTTAATTTCCTTTCCCGCTTTTCATCTCACCCTCGGACACATAAAACACCACAACGTTAATTTAATTACATCTTTATTAGACGGCGAATACGTCTTCTCAAGGCAGTTACAAAATCAAAAAAGCGTTACATGTACCGTTCATGTGGTTTATATAAACATTGTCATGTGATCATCATCGCGATTAGGGATTTGCTGTTGTCGATAAGTCACATGTGGTTTTATATAATCTGCGCAGAGCTTATCTAAAATATTGGGGACGCCGCGCCTATTTGAAAAAGGAAGCCATTTAATATTTTCTCTCGAGGTTATTAGAGTTTAGAACCAAAAGCGAAATTTAGCTCGTACGCCCAAGGGAATTTAAAATAATGTTAGATTTTAAAATGGTATGGGGTTTTTAATGTTATATATATATATATATATATATATATATATATATATATATATATATATATATGTGTGTGTGTGTGTGTGTGTGTGTGTGTGTGTGTAAGTGTGTGTGCTTGTGTGTGTGTATATGTGTGTTTGTTTGTGTTTGCGTTTGTGATTGTGTGTGTGTTTGTGTATGTGATGTGCGTGGGTGTGTGGGTGGGTGGGTGGGTGTGCGTTGATTAATTAGACAGCAACTTTGATACTGGCTATAATTATAATCCTTGTTTATTCTTGGATATTTCTTCACCACCCTCTCATTGGAATTGCTGTCGTGTGAAGATTGATGTATTGTGTGCCAAAATAAAACTGTAAAATATACCTTGGTTTCGAAAATATTATAAAAAAACTAATTAGAAAATGAGAAAATTTCAACATGAAATTTCCCTGTTTATTTAACAAATTTCATATCAAAAATCACAGAAAATAAGGTTTAATCTTTTCTAATGCTGAGTAAATAATACGAAACGTTGATCAAGGGATAGTAAAGTATTAGTTAGTTTATTGAACCAACATTATGCCTCCGATTTCTGTTTGCAATCGGGTTCTAAGCTTAATGGAATTATAAAATACAAATCCAAAGGATTTTACTCCGTTGTGTACTAAATTACTAAGTATCCTATGAGGTAATACAGGAGCTACTTCTGAAATTCTATTTGTATCATTAAATTATATAATGCTGTTGAACGTACATCCTAACTTTACTGTAGTCTAACTTTACCGAATTAAGAACGTTTTCTAAATCTGAATTGAAATAACTTTTATATAGTCTTATAATTTCCTCTAAAGTAATACACGGTTTATAAACTAATCTATTTGTACTTGATAGACATATTTGTCAAGATAATAGTTAACTGAGACATAAATTAACAAAAAATGGTATTAATCCTAGATAAAACAACTTATATGCCCTGTTTTCGAAAGATATTTGTAATTAAATTTAAACAGTGTTTCTTTGTTTTTCATCAATAGAAGACATCAAGTTGTTTGTTCATACAAAACCAGTGAAAT
Organism: Dolomedes plantarius; assembly: GCA_907164885.2. Classification (NCBI taxonomy): domain Eukaryota; kingdom Metazoa; phylum Arthropoda; class Arachnida; order Araneae; family Dolomedidae; genus Dolomedes; species Dolomedes plantarius. The sequence continues at coordinate 90,011,205 of OU015502.1, forward strand.
TTGCGAGTGTCAGTACTTTATTCATCACAAAATAACAGAGTTGTTTTACAGTGGATTCCAACCCACAGCAGAATCCCAGAAAATTATATCTCCGACGTATTGGTCAAGAGAGTTGCTGCTGTTAATGTAAAATACGTCTAGGCCGATCGCATATACCGTATTTACTCGTGTATAGGCCGCACTTTTATTCCATAAAATAGGTCGGAAAAAGTGGAATGTAGCTTATACACGGAATTTTAAAATTAAATACAGTAAACACCCTTTAGTTGAGAACACTTTACTATCATAAAACACTAGTATCTATATACCTTACAACCTATTACACCATATCATGTTCAGGGTAGTTCAATGTATTGTAAATATTATTGTTTGTATTTATTATACCTCAGGACTACTTGATAAAACTCTTTTGAGTTCCCAAGAGTTTGTCTGCGAAATAATTAAATAATTCCGAAAGAGTACTAGTATATATATATATATATATATATATATATATATATATATATATATTTATATATAATCATCTTTTTTACCCTACAGTTTCACCAACATAAACTAAGGCTGTACCTGATATTGTTAAGCGAGCATTGATCTCTAAGGAATGTACGACATTGCTACATTTCACAGAACGATGCTACTTTGAGTCTACAAGGGAATTCAGAAAAAAAATTTCCTCAAATGTTGTCTCAAAATTGAGGTGCGAATGCACAGTGTGTGTCACAATTCTCTCCGGGGTTTGGAAGGCTTATAAAAAAACATATTACCAATACAGCAACAAAGTTGACTTTACCGGAGAAGGACACATTACAAGTTTTGTTTGACAAATGTGTTAGTAGATGGCGGCACTAGATCTGATAGTAGTATGCGTGGTTTATGCGTGGTTTCGGAAATTTCAGGAAAGTGGTTGCTTGTGTGATGGAAAACGAACTGGTCGTCCAGGCCCTTCGGCAGAAAAGGTTACTCGTGTACAAGAGGCGTTTGTACGAAGTCCGAGAAAGTCAATTCGTCATGCGAGTGCGGAATTACAGATCCCGGAAAATAGCGAGCGAAACAAGAATTTGACTTTAGACTTGATATATGCCGCATCACGAAAGGTTCACATACTGAACATTTGTGAAAAAAAACTTGCAATGTTTCTTTCTCCAGTAAAGTCAACTTTGTTGCTGTATTGGTAATATGTTTTTTATAAGCCTTCCAAAACCCGGAGGGAATTGTGACACACCCTATATCTCGAGTAAATACGGTAATTCTGTAAGGCTATTTGTCCAGATGAAATTCAAAGACTTGTTTTATTAAGAATTAGACATAAGCACTATTAACAACCCATAAAAAATATGGGTCGTTAATAGTGCTTACATGCCAGATTTTCGAAGGATTCGGTACCCATTATCCGTCTTTTAACTGATCATGTCTGTTTCGTTAAACATCTCAGCCGCTTGAAAATTCTAGATGTTCTTTCTGCACTTTTTCTGATAAACCACAAGTTAAGGGCAATTCCCAACTCCAGACGTGTGAGGCACTGAAGGCCCTATATCTTTGCAGTCGATATTGGGAGGCAAGACCATTGAGCAATCGATACTGTATTATTTTTTTTTTTGCTTTATTTTTATACCTTGTCGTCTGTTTTCTTATTGTTTTTGTTTTTTCTTGCCATTCGATATGAGAAAAAAGTATTTGTTAATATATTATACAGGGCAGTGAATTTGAAATGCTTTAATTTTTTCCCAAAACGTTTAAATCTTGTATAATTAGAGAGGCATACTTTTTTTACAAATATAATAAAAAAAAAGTGAAAGAGTAACTCTGTGAACTTTATTATTTAAGGAATGTTTCCAATCCTTTGGGAATAAAATTTTCAAAAATGTTAAGTTTTGGAACTTTTTTTTCAAAATAATTCGCTATTCATTACTTTCTTTAAAGATATGAAATGACAAGTTTTTAAAAAAAAATTATTTGTATCATTTTTACGTTTGAGAAAAAAGTGTATTTAAAATTCCATGCTAAATATATGGCAGTAAGAATAACATTTTAATGAATGGGTATTAAAACAGAAAAAAAACTACAAACTAACTAAGCGAGGTGTTACAAAATCATTAAAAAAAGAAAGAATACTTTTTAATAAGAGCTATATATTTTTTAATAAATGCAACCTTTAAATGTATTATTTTTTTCTTTTGATTTTAGGTATTCTGAAACATTACTTTCAGTTTTTAACTGATGAGAAATTTGTATAAAAAGCATTTATGAAAACATTTTTCAAATGAGTAAAGTATAGCTGTGGGAAATGTTTTAAAACATTAACTGCATGTTAGAATATTTTTTGGGGGAATAAAAAAAATGAGTAATGCTAATACTGTCTTCAGTCATTTCAATATGAAGTACATTTACACATGGAGACACTTTTCTTTTGAATTCCCATTTAAAATATATATAAATACAAAAATAAATTACCAAACTTATAGCTGTGTTGAATCTCTGGATAATGAAATTACTGTTCGTATTTAAAATTAATCTTAAAGCGACTGTCAAATCACTTTAACTTTCCCTTTCGTGTCAGTCATTTCAGCATGTAGTGAGTTTACACATGGACTGGCGTTTGATTTGCATTGCCATTTTAAAAATTTATATAATTCATAAAATCTGGCTGACCTCCTCGTGTGGGTGTGTGGCAAAATCAAACTGAATAACCAGACGCGCGACAGCAATTCGCTCTCCGCATGGCGTGCTCCGTAGGATCTCGTGCGCTATTAAATTGCATTTTTCCTTGAACCAATACGGGCAGCCGCCATTCCTTGATATATTGACTCCGAAGCTTTTAACGTAAATATATTAATCATAATAGCAAATTCCATTACAATTCAATGTAGAAGGTGTCTCAAAACCTTGACACATTTTTAAAAAAATATGCAAAGAAAATTACACAATCTAGGATCTAGAAATTCCTATATATGTTACCTTATATATCAGAGTGTTTTTAGCACATTTAATGAATTTCAATATGTGCAACTTTTGTGGCACGGAGAGCATCTAGTTGGTAATCGATCTCAGCTTGCGCGTACCGAAATGGATTCCGTAACATATGAAATTGCATCAATTATCCGTCTCTTGAGTTCTTCAACACTGTAATTGAATATCAGGGACACTTCCCAAATCCAGAAAGTTTTTATACCAAGCAAACATGTTACGACATAAAAGGATCTTTTCCAAATTTCGTTAAATTTGCGTAACATATTCCGTTTTGAAATACCAGCCAAAACATATTGCTCTTTCTGATGAAGTAGCCATTTTGTATCTTTCGCTCTCAGGAAAGAACTATCGCCACCTGTTCAACTTTTTTCTGTTCAACTGTTCAACTTTTCACCTGTTCAACACAGAAAAAACTTTAATATATACATTAACATATCTGTGAATTTCCAGTTCTTAGCTCGTATTTTTTTTTGTATTTATTTTTAAAATGTGTCAATGTTTTAAGGGACAAACTGTACTATAACCTGTATTTCGATACATAAGATACCATATTTTCGCCATATTAATTTCCAGCATTGACAACATACGTTATAGAAAATTGCAGAAGCAACACAGAGTTTACAATCCAGCGATCAACATATACAATTCACCAATCACAATACATAAATACAATTAATGGCTTTATCCTTTATCAATAATGTCAATCTCAAACCAGCTGCTACCATCAGCTCATATAGTAGGTGAAAGTTAACGTCCAGTGAATCGGCCGAATTCTTCCTTGCCAGCGTAAACATTTATGTAATCAGTAAATTAGTGAATTGATAGTTGTTTTGATTTTTTACGCAATTTAAATGCTGTTCGTATTTTAAACTCATCTAGCAGTGACAGTAAAAATAGTTCAGACAATAGAAATTTAGTATTATACTCAGATATAACGGCTACTGGAATTCAATGGAAAAATGTGTGTGTGGTGTGTTGATTTCTAAAAATGATGAGACGGAAGTATAGGATGATTTAAAAGAAAACATTTCAATACGGTATCAAAATTTTCTCAATTTAAGAAATTACATTGAATGATTTATAAGCAAGTCATTACTGTGTAAAATTATAAAATCGAGAAGAAAACAGTTTCATGCAACGGGTTCCTATGCAACCAAACCAAGTGAATAAGAAATAAAAGTAAATAGTTTCTATACGTTTTACATACAAAGCTCTGGTATGCGTTTCTCTACGGGGTCTAGTAATCTATGTGTTTAACTACATATGTTTTCCTCCTCGATTATGCATGAGTTGATATGTGACATGCTGCGTGCAACTGTCCTGTTTGGCAGTTTCATGTAACGTCACCAATGGGCTGGAAACTGAAGTCATGTGTTTTACACGTGAAACTTTGGTATATGTTTCTCTACTAAATATACAAATCTATGCGTTTAGCAAAAAACAATTTGCTGTCCGTTTTGGCCCGAGATGCGATGTCACGCGCTGCATGCAACTGCCTTATATTTGAAAAATTCAAATGTCGAAAAGTAGAGATAAATATGAAGAGTGGCTTAGTACGCAGCCATTGGGCTTGTGAATGCTCATTTTCAGATATGGCGTAGCTAATGCCCCCTGGTTGGAGGTTCCATTCACCAGGTTCTAATTGGCTATTGGGCTGAAAGGGGCGGTTCCTATTTGAATTAGTACCACAAGGGTCAGACTGCGACTTGGCTAAATGACCGGTCCCGTAATTTTGAACCGAATCAAGTGACGAGATCGGAACACTTGACCTCGCACCTCCAGAGGTAAATTTGAGAACTTGAAGGACATTACAGCCACGACCTATTTTAAGTGCTCCGGCCACCATTAGGGAACACGGCGGTGGATTTGCAGCAACGAGCATCGAACCAGGGACGTATAGATCACTGGCCCGCTGAACATTTTTCAGATATAAAATTGATGAAAGATTATTTCAGAATACACAGACAGTTTCCGTACTTCTGCACATGCCTTACTCGAAAGCAGAAATCTGAAAGCGACCTGAAATAATTGATATCTGTAATTCGTATTCAATAGACCAAAAACCTGTATTAAAATAGTTCGTGTTACACTGACTTGAGTTTTACATCGGAGAAATTTATCACTATCTTGCCGCTTTATATTACCCTTATTTCGAAACAATTTCTTTCCTAATGTGTTGGTTAAATAATTAACCCGAGGCAATCCAGAAGTATTATTTAAACCCTATTACGTTTCGCGGATTTTATTTTTTATAAAATGCATGCGTAATTGTATCGTTCCCCGACATTTAACTCTGACATCCTTTCATAAACACCGAGCGTGAAACTGTAATTTGCACCGTTTGAAAAGATTTGTCACATCCGGCTTCTCTCGAACTGTCACAATTACCATGGCAACATATTCAATAAACTCCGGGGTTTGCGAGTAACAAAGGGAGGAACAACTGGCATAATCTACAGCTCGCGAAACGATCCCCATCGCAAGTCTTAGCTGTTTACTTTAATAAGATAGAGGCGCACAATAGCTGTGGTCGCATATCATGATGGGATACATATTTCATGAAAAGGATGCGACCACGATAAAATCATAGTTGGATTTCGCGGAAGTATTTCCCGCTCTCTCTGCGCGTGTGACATGTCTATCGATGCGTTATTAATTTATGCAATCTGTAACTACCATTTATGGCTGACGAGGTGCGACAGTTTCTGTATTTTGAAATTAGAGTTTTCATTTGTCGATGAACGTGAATATTCATTTTTGGAGCTTGATTGTTTTTAACAATAGTCAAACAGACGATTTGTATGCAACAGTATTAGTAAATTTGTAATTATATTTTAACCAGTTAATAACTCATTTTTTTTTTACAGAACTTAGCCGAAATAAATTTTCCAGATAAAGGCAAAGAAACAAATTTTCATTTCTCATTCAAATGTCTGTAGGATGACGAAATTAGTAGTGATATCGATTTTTATTTCAAAAGTTTTGAAAAATTTAAAATATAACACAGGATATCGCACTTCTGCTAGAAGAGATTGAAATCTCAAAATAGCCATATTTTCAGAAGAGCTAAAGAAGATATATGTCGAAATTTCATTTCTTGTTTTATAAATGACTATTATAGTCTTAGGAAAACTTATTGTTCAAATTACTTCAGAAGGCAAAACTATATACTACTAAAGTTGTTTTAAATTTTTAAAGCATGATTTTGAATTTTAATTACAAGATATAATTCTATTCTACTAACTTACTTTTGTCAACATGGACTGAAACGCTTGAGTTAATACTGTCATATCTCTATGCTAAAGCACAATCTATCTGTAACTTTTCGCAATAGAAAGAAAAAACCTTGATAACATGAACAGCAGGTTAGAAAAAAAAGTACAAATGTATTTTCCAAATAAAATTTAATGAACATTTTTATTACAGGAACATTTTAATACAACAACATTAGGCACTAACAAAAATCTTATTTTCATTCATCGCGCACTAGCAAGTTTCCCCTCCTGGTTGTGGAAGAGGGTAGTAAGCGCCATCTAGGAGATTGCGTTGGTACTAGGTTTATAACATTATTCGAGAATGAGAAGCACTTCTTATAGAGCATTATGGTACAATTATCTCAAAATCGAAAATTTCGGAGATGTAATACTCTTCTAACAGAGATGCGATATCAGTAGTGATTAATTTAATTTTCTTAATAATCGGTATCTTACGATAGCTGCGAATGTGTTTATGTGTAGTTGTATATTTTTATACATCTGTAAAGGAAATATATTTCAATAAATAAAAAAAAAAAACATGGTATAAAGATTTTTAAAAATGGTTCTCAATGCTATTTAAATCTGATCTACAAACTTTTGAAGCGAATAATGTTCACCGCCAGCTTTCAATTTTTAATGCCGTTGTGACGGAATATTCTATCATGTACACCTGAAAAGCATTTGATACAGAACATTTTATGACTGTAATTTTGATACATAACATTTAATTAGATGAGCTACACAATGAACAGTCGATCAATGAATTTTGCTCCCATCATGGGCTTTGTAAGTTACACTATTCACTGGATTGGAAGTCCGGGGATAATCACCTGACCTCACATCGTCGGTAATGGAGTAAAACCTTTTCTTCAAGACATATGGAGCACATCTAAGTGCAATTATTATTATTATTATTATTATTATTATTATTATTAATTTTAATAATAATAATAATAATTATTATTATTATTATTATTATTATTAAGGTGACTGCCTACGTTGAAAATGTCATTTTTTGACTATTTTGGTCAATTTCATTTTTTGCAAGAAACTTATAATTCAATCTTTTCTCTTTTCAAAACCGTTTTGATTTTTATTCTACGTCAATTAGAAGTAGAGTTATAGCTATTTTAATAAACATCATCTAATACAAAATTAAAGTGACAAACAACTTTAAATTCGTCCATTTTTTTACTATTTTGGTCAATTTTATTTTTTGCAAGAATCTTGTAAATAAATGTTTTCTCTTTTCAAAACCGCTTAGATTTTTATTCTACATCAATTAGAAGCCGAGTTTTAGCTATTTTAATAAACATCCTCTAATACAAAATTGAAGTGACAAGCAACTTTAAAGGCGTTTTTCTCAGAATTATGTGTTTTAGCACAAATCTCTACCGTTATCATGATGTTTCACATAATAATGCATATAATTTGATAAAATTTTCAGGAAAGGTTTTAGATGCTATTGTTAATGAAATGACGTACAATAATTGATGTATAATAAATAATTTTTTGTTTGGAGCTGTTTTTACTAAAGAAAGGAATGACGAATTGGGGAAAATTTTCATATTGGGACATAAAATTGTCTGTATTATTTTTGCATTTTAAAATTTCTCTTAGATTGTAGGTCATTTTGAAGATAACTGTTATATGTATCATGTGTAAGAAGGAAATTATAATAGTAGCATTAGAATTTTGTTCAGAGTGATAAGCGTTTTAGCTAAATTTCATTAAAAATTACTTCAAATTGACCAATTTATAAAAAAGTATGGTATTTAAAGGAAAGTTTTTTTTAAAAATTTTTTTTTTAAATGCTGTTTTACCATAAGAGACCAAAAAATCCTTAATAAAACAATTTTTTTAAAAAATTGGCTCCGAATGTAGGCAGTCACCTTAAGGTTTTCAGATAATTTCGTTGGACAAATTTTACAAGGCCAGATCTATGACTATACTATTTGATGTATAAACTTTTGAAGAGAATAATGTTCATCACTGGCTTTAAATTTTTAATCCCGTTGTGATGGGTTATGCTATCCTTTAGACCTGAAAAGCATTTAATACAGAAAACTTTATGACTGTAATTATGATACATAACATTTAATTAGATAACCTACACAATGAACAGTGGTTCAATGCATTTTGGTCCCATCATGAGCTTTGTAAGTTACCCTATTCACTGGATGGGAAGTCCGGTGATAATCAACGGACCTCACATCATCTGTAATGGAGAAAAATATTTTCTTCAAGGCATAAGGAGGAAATATAAGTTCAATTATTATTAATATTAGTGTTATTATTAATCATTATTATTATTATTAATTATCAGTATTATCGTTATCATTTATTATTATTATCATTAAGGTTTTCAGATAATTTCGTTGAAAAAGTTTTTCAACGAAAATAATGAAAGTCTTAATAGAAAAAGAAAGAGTTAATAATGAAAGTCTAGGGAAATAGTGAACATGCAAAAATCATACGTTTTCGTATCACAAAGCGTATTTTATTTAATACTAGCATTATTGCCCGGCGATGCCCGGGTAGATATATAGATATAAAAATTTTGATGCATCCATCAAAAAAATACTGGGCTGCACCCCCCGCTCTTCATGTTCATCTGGCTAGACAAATTGCGCTTAGCGCGTTTCTACTGAAATGATATACAAACAATAAGAAAGAAAGAAACTTTGAGCTTGCGGACCTTCGTCTGATTATACGTCTGATTTTATTGAGAATTAAAAACACAGTGTTGCGTGATTCGCACGTTTGGATTGAATAAGTTTACTGCTTAATTATATTTGTTAGATACTGTTTAATTAAATTTGTTTGAGTTTTGTCAGTCTGTTTAATTAGAAATAAGTTTTATAATTTACATTTGCCTTTATTATTTATTTTTCCCTTAAAAGCTCAGTTTGTTCCACAACACCCAAGAGACGCACTTTTTTCCACATCACCCAAGAGGTAAAGTGCAAGATGCATTATCCTCTTTATTCAAAGTAAGGCGCGATTTCACATGAAGCCTATTTTCCTTACTTTGGTGATTCGGTTTTTTATTGTCGACAGGCCAAAAACCATATCGATTTTTAATTTTCCTAAGACCAAAAACCGTAGAAAAAGCAAATTGTAAATCGGTTCAAGCGATGAGAAAAACTGCAAATAACAAAGGACAAAAAGTAGAGCCGGGAAAGTTGTGTTAAAACATACTAATTTGAACTGCATTCTGCATTCTTAAAAAACTCCCCTCTCAGTTAGTCTAGTGGTTAAATTTTATCTTTTACCGTATTTTAATATTTCTTTTGTCAATTTCTTTAGTTGTTATTCACGTAACGCAAAATTAATTTAAAGTATCACAAAAAGAAAAGAAACTACGTGATCAGCATTTCATAAATTACATTCTAAAAATTAATCCTTAAAAATTCACCAAAAATCAGAAAAGGGAGGTAGGTAAAGATTCGATAAAGATTTCGTTTTAAAGGAATTTTTATGATATTTCTCGTGATATAAATTTTATAACCCTCGGATTATCATTTTAAATGGAAACTTAAAAAAATTAGAAAAACAGCTTAAAAATTTAATTTTAAAAAATCGAAGAAGAATTTTTCAAAAATCTTTCTCAGTTTACTCCTCCACTATAAACTCCACTATAGAATAATCACCATGCAAAATTTCAGCTCTTTATGCCCAACGGTTTGGACTGTGCGTTATCTGTCAGTTAGTCAGTCAGTTAGGCAAGGCCAAAGTTTACTACCATGAATCTCTCCCCCCCCTCGCGCACCCCTCTTCTCCCGCGCGGGGGAAGAGGGATAGGTTCGTATTTCACTGAACGCCTGTATCCACAGGGGGTACCTCGCACCTCTGACGGGCACAAAAAATCATTAAAAAATTAATTTAAAAAAAACCTAATTGAGACCCAAACTTTGTTTTTGCTGATTTAAGTTTCTCGGGTCCTAAACATTAACTGTGCCGAATTTGGTCTCTGTGAGTGAAACAGTCTATGATTCTATAGTGGACAAACAAACAGACAAGCTCTTTTATATATATAGATTAGTATACAATCACGTTTATTACATAGAATTACAGTAATTACAACTCCTATTGTATAAGAAAAATGACATGGTCTAAACCCAATTCCTTACCATAAAAATATCTCATCCTTTGGCTCGGCAAAGTATTCTTAGCCCTGGTTCACGTCTGGTCTATAGAACAATTTTTCAAAGCTGTGGTGTCAGCTGCCTTCGGTTTGGCAGATGCTCGCTACGAAGACTACTATAGATATCTGCGGCGAGAATTTTTAACTTATGCTGGCTTGCTGAACTTATGATTCTTAGTCACGCAAGCGGGGATGTAATATATATTGTAGCCTAGCAGATATGACATCGATCACCAGTCTAATTTTCTCATTCTACGTCTAGAATGCGGGAGCTAGTACGTGTAGAGAGCTATCTATGTATAAGAATAGGTTACGATTCCAGCTGATTTATCGATGTTCATATGTCGTCCCTCATAGGAAACGCAAAGCAGGAAAATGGTTTATAGGTCTACTTTGTAACTAGATAATCACTTTGATTCCCTAAGAACAGTAATACACAACAATTTTTTTTTTCTCTGGCCGTATACATATGTTTGCTACGGCAACTAAGTACACCATACCATATAACAAAACCTGTCTATTCTGAAAAAAAGTAACTCCCCTGCCGCTGTCAAAAGTTTGTCCGCTATCTCTTCCGAAACCACTGAGGGTAATGGGTCGAGAGCGATATCAATGAATGCAGAAAAATAGGGGGACCAAAGTAAAATACGTGTGATCTTCGGTCATCATAAAGTCATCTTCGTCGGACTTTAAGTTGAATTTTAATTTTATGTTTTGTGGGAAAATATTGACTTTTTCATCTTCAGATTACGATAACTCGCCAAAAAATGATCGTAGAATTTTGATATTTTTTCCAACTAAGACTACAGACATTTTTCTTTCAAACTAAACCTCATTTGTTTAAAAATATTTTAAAACAGACTAATACACTGGTTATCGAAAATTAAGGAAAAGTCACAAAAATATCGAATATTTATCGGTGTATAAACAATTTTCAAATTAGCAGTTTAGAATTTTATATGATTAACTGGGGATTAAAATTCATAAAGTGCTGCGCGCATCATAAAATTGACATATATGCTTACAGAAAATAATTAATGGTCAGAATACACTTGTAATATATTTACCTGTATTGCAAAACCAAATAAATTGCAATAAATATTATTTAAATCAAAAATTGAGCATTAAAATGGAATCCCAATTATTTGCATAATTTTCCCACATAAAAAAAAAGTTACCATAATTGCACATTTTTCTTGTTTTAAAATGTACAGTACCATGGAATATACATTAAGTATAGGTTTATAAGTTTCCTATTGATATTTTAAAATAAATGCTACACGCGAAAATCAAATTAGCAGTTAATCATATGCAATTCTAAACTGCTAATTTGTAAATTAATTATAGAAGTATAATTTCCATTTTTATATATGACTTATTTAAAGACAAAAAATTTATATGTATAAAGAAAGAAAAGTTCTTTTTCTAATATTATTTGAGTATTTGTGTTTTGAATTAGACCATATTTATAGTCATTTCGTGGAGCTTTAAGGTCCTGTCCCCCCTTAGGTAGGAATCGGTAAGCCGATTTCTATATACAGTCGAACCTCCATATATCGAACTTCCCTATATCGAAATTTTCTATATATCGAACTCTTAGCAAATCTTCACGTTCATTACATAGAAAAACTGTTTCTATATATCGAAAAAATCTCTATATATCGAAGTTTCTTTCACGACATATTGGGAGATTTTATTCCACTTTAGAATAAAATCTCCTAATTTTTGGCGTTTGAAACAATACTTCGTGGGCCCTCATGCAGTTTTAATGGACTGAATAAATGCGAACATTTCTTTGATGAACTTTCCGCAAAACTATCTGTTCAGCAAGGTATTCGTAGTTTTTTTTTAAAAGAATGTAACTGTGATCACTGTAACCACTGTCTGGATTATTGTTATTTTTTAAGGTATATAGTACTCAATAAATCTTTCACATTAATTCATTTTTTAGTTATTAACTTTCATTTAATGGGATTCGCATATAAATTGGAAATGGAGTTTCGTATGCGAAAATAAGCTTTAATTTTAATGTTTTAGGAGAATTATGATAAAACTAAGATCAATTCTATATATCGAAATTTCTATATATCGAATTTTTTTCCGGCATTTTGCTACTTCGATATATGGAGGTTCGACTGTATGTGCTTCGTATATTTCATTGTGGAATTAGACAGTTCACAAAGATACGTTGATGCGAACAACGTGGCAGCAGATGGCACATTTTTCTACAGTTTCGCATTTTTCAGGAACTAATTTTTCAGAATTATGTTTACAAAAGCACCTGCCTGTTAATCAATGGGAGTGTTTCGGACACACATAAAAGATTGTTGGGCCGCAGTTTGAATATCCCTGCTCTAGATGGCAAGTATTGCAACAAAAACTGAAGTTTTAAATCTAAAAAATAATAAGACAAAAGAATAAACCGAAAGAGAGTTACGAAAATTCCTCCTTTCTCCAAAAATAACCACCCACTAACCTACCTAAACTAATCAATAAGAAGTACCGTAAAATATGCACTTTAAGTATAATACGCACTTTATTTTCACATTTTAGTCCGAAAAATGAGGGTGCGCATTATACACGTGTACAAATAAACATAGTTTTAAACATTGAATAAACGGACGTACAGAAACTGTAAGACATTGTCGAAACACAGGTGCGTGCGCATCTGCACTCCGTGATCCGTGCACCCAATTACTGAGCAGGTGTTCTGTTTAAACAAACGGCACTCACAGTTGGTATCGAATACACATTCGTTTTATAACAGGTACCTTGAAATAGTGATAGTTCCCGGTTGTTGCAAGTGCAAAAATTTATTATTTTATTTTATTTATTTCCCTCCAAATGTCTTCAAAACGGTCCTATACGGCAGCAGAAAAATTATCAATTGTTAAATGTGAGACGGCAGTGCGAACGACATATTACGGTGAATGGGCAGGTGTCATCAAATGAGGATGACGATGGGGATATACACTGAAGTGCCACTGAATTAGGGATACCTACCTAGTAACGTGTTGGGCCTCCTCTGGCCTTGATAACGGCTGCCACACGACGAGGCATAGATTCAACAAGTTTCTGGAAACGTTCCACAGGAATGACTTGCCAAATATTGGCTAAAGCTGTCCATAATTCAGTAAGGTTCTTTGGTGCTGTGTGATGGCCTTTCACGCCTTGTTTCAAAACATCCAAAGATGCTCAATAGGATTTAAATCTGGGCTTCTAGGTGGCCAATTCCTGACAGAGAAGTCACAGGAATGCTCATCCAACCAGCCAGTAGCCAACCGGGACTTGTGAGAGGTACAGTTGTCTTGCTGGAAAACTCCATTACCGTGCGGATAACAGAACAGCATAAACGGATGGAGGTGATCACCCAGCAACTCTACGTACCGAATTGCATTGAGGGAGGTTGGTACACGCACCAAAGATCCCAAACTGTGCCACGTAAACACACCCCAGACCATGATTGAGCCACCATGCCCTTGTACAGTTCCAGCCAGGCATGCAGGATCCATGGCTTCATGAGCCTGACGCCATATTCTCAGTCTGCCGTCGGCGTTAAGTAGTCGGAATCGAGACTCATCACTCTATGCTACTCGTTTCCAGTCCTCTACACTCCAGTCTATGTGCTCTCTTGCCCAGGCAACACGTGCAGCCCGATGGCGAGTATAGAGCAATGGTACTCTCGTAGGTCGACGGCTCCCGAAACCCATATGGTGAAGCGAGCGTTGCACAGTCCGTTTACTGACTGTACAACTGGCACCGTCATTAAACTGGGTGGTAATTTGAGCTAATGTTTGGTTTCGCTGGCTACGTACAATACGCCTGAGCCGTCTCTCACCATGCACTGTCAAGGCTAATTGTCCTTTGCAGTTTGCCCGATCGCTAGTTTTTTTTCCACCATCCATGTATTCTTGGTATACTCTTGACACTATCGACCTTGAAAATCCTAGCTGTCTGACGATTTCGGAAATTGAATGGCCCATGCTTCGCGCACCTACGATTTGTCCGCGATCGAAGGCATCTAAATCAGGCAGTTTAACCATGCTGGCAATTCCAACAACTAATTCAGAACAACCACAGTACGCGCTATATATGCAGTTACCACAGCGCCCTCACTTGCGCATACATGATGCGCAGCGCTACACAATTTGCATAGGCTTTGCTATCCCTAATTCAGTGGCACTTAAGTGTATATTACGACGGCGATATATAAGGCGGTGAAAGGCAAAGTAGTCAGTATGTCAAGTGGTGTATGTCCAAAGCGTTTTTCTGCAAGAACTACAAAAATTTCCACTATAAATTGAACAGATTATAATTCATAATATTTATTATAATATTTCAAATAATAATAAATTGCAATTCCACTATAAATTGAACATGGCCAATAATTTTGGCCAATAACGACAGCACCAATAATTTTGACATGGAACAGCAATTGATGAGTTGTATTCTAGCGAAAGTGATTAAGACTGATAATTTGACTGTATTGTTTGTTTTGAATTAAAAACTTTTTTTTTTCTACCGAATTTGACGTTTTCGTTTTTTTCTATAACAAATTTTATTTCTGCTGATAAATATCTGTGCAATTTTTAAATAAAATATTGAAAAGTTATTCAATATTTCTTTTTTGTTAATAAATATATGTACAATTTTTAAATAAAATATTGAAAAGTTATGAGTGTGTATTATAGTCGAATTTTAATTTTTTCCGTAAATTTCGCACAAAATTAAGCATGCATATTATATACGTGTTCTAGTCATGATTTTACGGTATTTGATGAAATATTAAAATTTCGAATCACATCAAATTTGTGATTAATTGATGCCAAGCCTTAGAAAATTAAGACAACATTCAATTATGTTAGTGGAGGAGGTATAATATTGGCTCACATTCGCGGCACCTGTACAGTGAAATAAGTATAAAAAATTATAATGTTTTTGAACAAATGTCTATTAGATAAATGCTTGGAGAAAAAAATTACAATATATTTTATACGCATTTGTAAGCGGTATGTAACTTTACGAAAATTATGTATTAGCGAAAGATTTTGTGAGCAATACCCGTAGAAAGTGAGAGAAACAAAAAATAAAACACTAAGGCAAAGCATGACAAAATGGTTGATAAATCCTTTATCCGATCCATATCTCTGAAAAGTATAAACAAAAATACTTTGAAAGTTTTCACTCAACAAGTTCCAAATGTCTTACTCCTAAAATTCCTTCGAACACATAAATGTGACTCCGAAACTCAGGACATATCTCTCCTCATGAGAATTACTACTTTTCAAACATATATTTCTTTTACATGTAAGTGGACACCCACGAGAACTCTGTAGGGAGAGTCTAATCTATCACTTAACGAAGTATATCCAAAATACATCAGTTTGCACTCGCCGTTCAATGCCATTGTGTCATGCTTCTCCAGCTCCATAAAGCCATTCCATGAACGCAGCCATAAACAATGTGGTCACTGGCATCATAAAATAAAATACTTTCCATGTTCCTGTTTTCTTTGGATAAAGGACATATATTTCGGTCGAATGTCATTGAGCATAGGGACACGTTATTTTATCAGAAAATATATTTATCATAACGTCTAATATGGTGGATGCGTATATGATGTTATTTATTCAGAAATGTGTTTAAATATTCACTCTAGTTGTAATGTTTTTCAAACTTATTATTAATAATGCTCATTTGTCCACACAAGCACACACACATGTGTGTATATTATTGTTAGGGTTACGTAAATTTCGCACTTATTCGCAAATACATACACACACACACACACACACACACACACACATATATATATATATATATATATATATATATATATATATATATATATATATATATATATATATATATATATATATATATATATATATATATATATATATATATATATATATATATATTCTATATATCTATCTATCTATCTATATATATATATATATATATATTATAGTTACGATATATTATAAATTCCCTTTAAAAAATGTGATATTGTATTTTAATGTCTATTATAACTTTTAATTGATAATTATCAATGTAAATAATTTACATAAAGTATTCAGCGTATTTTTCATGAAATAAACATTCTCAATATATAAATCAATATTCAGTGACCATTAATATCTTGAGGCTACATTCTCACTGTCAAGAGTTATAAATTGGGAGAACTTGTCTCTCAAACACATATAATTTATTTAAAGCTTATTATATATTATCCCCATAAAATATTCACATATGTTAACTCAGGGAACTAAGAATCCATCAGTTATTCCAAATGAATATACTTCGTTCCTACCCTATATTGTAATCTTAGTCTACTGATGTAGCCAATGATCTTGACACTTCATGTATTACTAGATTTTGAACGAGTCAGGTGATATGAAGCAATACCATATCTTTAAATCAGGACTTCGTCTTTAAAGGAATGCCAATAAACTGCAAAACGTCTGTCGTGCCAAATTAGCGAATGTAAAACTATCTTATTTTACTGAAACGATTTGCTCTAGATTTAAATACCAAACTCTTCTGAAATTACCAAACTCTTCCTACAATTCTTACTGACTATCAACTATGAATTTAATATGCAAACTAGGATTGGTTTGGTTTGTAGCACTGAGGTCAACTTTTTGCTACACGAAGGCTAATTTCATTGGGATCAGTTTAAAGCTGATTAAGAATGGTTACAAACATCCATGCCAACAGTGGGATTCGAACTCACAGGATCTGGACCGAATGGCAACACCCTAGCCATTCTGCCATCACCTGGGAAACTAGTAAAAATCCTAATTTAAGAACTAAATAGAAAGAATGCAATTTTTTTCTTTAGTCTAATGAGGAGGACCTTTGTCGTAAGATATTCGCATTTTGTTATTAAAAGCAATTTATTGGCTACCTTATTATGGGAGCATGATATAGGTGAGCCAGAATTGTTCCATTTGAGGGGGACCAGAAGAAAAAAGACCAAGCTTTTTCGGGATTTGTTAATTTAACCCACTGAGTGGCAGATCAGTTCGCTAACCATTACACCATATGGGTGGCATAATCTATATATATAAAACATTTCCGTAACTGACAGACTGATTTACTGACTGACTGACTGACAGACTGACAGATAACGCCCAGACCAAACCGCTGGACCTAAAGGGCTGAAATTTTGCATGGCGATTTTTCTTATAGTATAGGGTTGCACTAAGAAAGATTAAAAAAAATTCTTCTTAGATTTTTTTAACTAAATTTTTAAGCTGTTTTTGTAACATTCTTTAAAATTGGACTTAAAATAATAATTTGAGTGTTATAAAATTTATATCACGAGAGAGATCATAAAAATTCCTTTATAATGAGATTATTTTTGAATTTTTACCTCAATTTTCTGATTTTTGGTGAATTTTTAAAGATTGATTTTCAGAATTTAATTTATTAAATGCTGATAACGTGGTTTCTTTTCTTTTTGTGATACTTTAAACTAATTTTGCGTCACGTGCATCACAACGAAATAGACAAAAATAATTTCTTGCTAATGCGGCAGACGATTGAACATTATCAAAAAAATATTAAAATACAGAAAAAGAAATGCTCCTCAAACTGTACTATATTAACTGTACTATATTCTTTTGTATGCTCTATTAGATTTAATTTGAATATTTTCTTCTACAATATTTTATCTATAAAAATATCCGTTATGATTTTTTTATAAATATTTTTATGACATTAATTGCATACATTGGCCGTTATATTTAATTTGAATTTACTCCGTAGTGAAGCACGGTTATTCAGCTAGTGCGAAATAGAGGAAGAGAAAACCAGAGTAAAAGTAATACAAATTGCATTCACGCCCGATTCAAATTTCTGTATGAATGTTCATAATGTTCTAAAATAATTAAGTTACAATATTTTAAAAGAAAAAAAAACACAAGTACAAAATTTTTAATCAATTTACGATCACAAATTATTTTGTTTTATTATTAAGATATTAATTTTTTTAATGGAAGCAAGAGCAATTTAGGAAAAACAAGTCCTTTTAAAACATAAGACAAAATAAATAATGCATAAAGAAAATGTTGATTAATTTTTAAAATTAAAACAGCGATAAATAAATTATTGCAGTCAACTTTTCAGCCCTATGTATGCACAACTTTTTTTATGATACGAAAACTTTTAAAAAAGGTTATTTTTTTATCTTTACCAAAGCTTTAGTATGTTGTGCTCGCTGCAGTTTTTTAAACTTCCGTTCTTAAAGTTTGATGGAGAGTTTAAAATGATTGACTGCATAAAGCACAAAAAATACACCACGATAAAAAATGTTCGTTGGAAAGCGATGTTGGGAAAATGTTATCAACAGTTTTTTTTCCTGTTTTTTCTTTTTTTTTTTAATCTTTCAGAAATTTTTGTTCAACTTATAAACGCATCATTAGTTTCATTAATATGGCTTTATAAACAACCCATGTTTCATATTTTTTTAAGGTTTTAGAAATAATGTTTTCCTTAAATAAACAATGTTTTGTTAGGGAGGGTTCTAATATGTTTCAAAACAATTGTGTACTTCAGAATTTATACATCGGGGATTTTTAATTTATATAAAGATTTTGAGCTCATTGCATGTGATAAGAACCTACGAAATTCATGATTTAGTGAATATAAATAAAATATTCGTTGCTTAATCGTCAGTATTTAAATTAATTTGATATCTGCTAGCTAAATATCTTACTTATAGAGTTTTAAAAAACAATAAATGAAACAGTATTACAACTATAACTTGTGTTAACAAGTAAAGCACAAATTATTTCTAAATATTTTACTATGTGCCAAATTTATACTTTTTTTCAACTTGTTATAAAATTTTACAAAAAAAAAATCCCCAAAAAATCTATTTATTCAAAAGAAAACACGCTCTTCTAGACATTTAGCAGATAAACTTAGAAACGTATTTTAAAATCCTACTGTTTCCTTAAAAGAGTGAGATGTTGATTGGGTAAAGGTAACAATACAAATGAATTTTTCACGCAATTAATTTGTATGTCCGTTTACTTCCCATTAAAAATGATCATTTTTTTAGAATTAACTGTAATATGTACTCACAAAATCACCAAACATTTCCAATAAATGCACTAATATCACCAAAGATTTATGAATGCAAGCCTTTTATTCTTACAGAAGATAATTATTCTCCTATTTACTCGAAAGGAAACAAGAACTACTAGACACTTAGCACATAAACATTTCAACGTGCTTTGAAATTCCTCTGTTTCCTTAAATAAATGAGATGTCGAATGGGTGAAGGTTACTATACATCACTTTTTCCTGTAATTAATTTATTTATTGCTTTTAACGTAGGATTACGTTCCTCCATAAGGCCCGTTGCACACACAGCGTTTTTATCTCTAGCGGAAATTTTCCATCGGACGTCGTTCCAACAGTAGACCACAGAAGTCAATTGGAGCTTGCACACAGGGCGGAAAATGAAATTTTTCTTCGACGGTAGCTTGTGCAGGTGTCGAGTGCCACTTTCCGCTGGCGGATTCGTTGACGCCAGATTGAACTAGTTATCCATGTGACCCTATGCACGCTTACACACACAGCGGATTCTACCGTCGTAGGGTCATTTGCGAGGGTGTGGTTGGGGGTTTGTTGGGGAGGGGGCGGGTTTTCTTGGAATCAACTCTCCTCCGTTCCCGGCTGGGGGTGGGGGTGGCGGGGGCGTAGGTGCTACCCCGCTGGTTTTCTTGGAAACATGCAGGATTCGAAAAGGAGGGTTGGGCCTTTTTCCCCTTCGACGGAGTTTTCCGCTGTGTGTGTAAGCTCTACTTTTTGGAACGACTTCCGACTGAAAATTTCCGCCATTGATAAAAACGCTGTGTGTGCAACGGGCCTTGGGCCCGTTGCACACACAGCGGTCCGCGGTAGCAAATTTTCAGACGTTAAAACCATTGTCGTGAGTTATAATCGAAAGTAGCAGAATGTTTTTTCTAAATTTTTTTTTATCCCTTATTCTCCCTTCATACTAAGGTGACTGCCTACGTTCGGAGCCAATGTTTTTAAAAAATTGTTTTTTTAAGGATTTTTTGGTCTCTTATGGTAAAACAGCATTTAAAAATAAAAAATTAAAAAAAACTTTCCTGTAAATACCATACTTTTCTATAAATTGGTCAATTTGAAGTAATTTTTAATGAAATTTAGCTAAAACGCTTATCACTCTGAACAAAATTCTAATGCTACTATTATAATTTCATTCTTATACATGATACATATAACAGTTATCTTCAAAATGACCTACAATCTAAGAGAAATTTTAAAATGCAAGAATAATACAGACAATTTTATGTCCCAATATGAAAATTTTCCCCAATTCGTCATTCCTTTCTTTATAAAAACAGCTCCAAACAAAAAACTGTTTATTATACATCAATTATTGTACGTCATTTCATTAACAATAGCATCTAAAAACTTTACTGAAAATTTTATCAAATTATATGCATTATTATGTGAAATATCATGATAACGGTAGAGATTTG
>OU015502.1:90037101-90067416 GCA_907164885.2 Dolomedes plantarius
ATTTTGGGATAACTTCAAGAACTTTAACATTTATTATTGATAAATCCTTTTTTAAGGGAACTCCAGTTTCTTTTATAAACAATCTAAATTATAAAATATACTTTCGTGAGGTAACAAATATTTTCAACAGCAATGTAATGTACGTACACTAAATTTGTTTCGCATGAAACTTTTACGTGATTCAATTGTCAAGTTAAGCTCCATCACATTGTAAACCTTGTAATGCACATTTCTCTCTTGAAAATCTTTGTATTTGGATAGAATTTCTTTCATTTGTCGGGTTTTTGACAATTTATCCTTAAGGACTCAAAGTTTCCCTATCTCTCCTCATAAGGCAGTCTTCAATCAAAAAGTCGATCAAAATACATATGACAAGAAAAGGATTTCTGTGCGTTTCTCAGAATTTTTTGTACGTATGTCTTTACTCAGCATCGATAGCTGTATATAGACTTTCGTATTCTTTGGACATCCTTTGAAATCATCCGATAGCAAGTTTCTTCAGAGTCCTAAGTTATCAGTTTTATTCTTTTCAGGTTCCTTTTTTTCTGTGCGATACGGCCACAGTGAAGTAAAATAGATATGGCGTAGAGCAGCTGTTCAAGACTTAAAATATCACCCAAGTGTACATTTAATCAAATGTATTCAAAATGAATAGACTTTTAAGCAACTCCTTTTGAATTATAATATATTTATACGGATTTAAATTAACTTCTCAATATATTTACAGCTACGTATGTACTGCTTTAACCCTTTCGAAGGCAACAACCTCCACCGTTTGCAAAGTGAAGATCTTCTCCCGATATTTAAAAAATCTTCGAGCTTTAAAAAATCTTCATATTAAAGGTTGCAAAAAGGTTTATTTTCCTTCAATTTAGATGGCAGCACAAATACATTTTTTCTGCTGATTTAACTGTAATACATCGAATGCAAGCGAAAAAAATACTACATTTAGGCGTTTGCATTGTGCAAACGACGCCCCTCAAAGGGTTGTGATAATATAATGTTTTTGTATTAGAATTAATAAATAATTGAACAAAATATATTTTAAATTTTTTTTACAGTTAATTTTATTCCGTATTTTCTAACAATGGTATTTCGTATATTTTAATAAATATAGTTATATATTTATTCTTCTTTTATATTATGTATGACATTGCTTCAGAATACTATGTTCGACTGATGTGTGCAGGTTAAATCCATACACTGGAAAGTCCTTCCATATTTTCAGAGGGAGGGGGATGGTATGGAACCTCCTGATGTCGCCCATGGGGAGGGGGAGGGTGCTCAGTCAAAATTCAGAGGGCATTTAGCTTAAGTTGACTCCGAACCTTTTGATACTACTATAAATTGGAGCAGCATGTCTCTCTGCTCGATGTGATCTGTGGAGCAGGTCTAGCATTATTACAACCAGGGATATTATTTTCGATATATAACATCAAAATGCTTATTGTGTCGGTAATGATTACATATGTATTTTTAAAGTGTAACAAAATTATATATCTAGTAAAAAATAGTAAAAAATTTATTTTATAAAAGAGAAAGTAAACATTGTAAGCATGCAAAAAATAACTTATTCATAATATACAATCTTGTAGGGTTCGCGTGTTGCTCAGATGCAAATTTCTGGTAGCTGCGCAGTGCAGGCCAGTCGAAGTGAGTTCGGATCAGGTGTCTGGTCTATTTAATTGACACACGCTGAGTTGGCAAGAGCCCAAGAAGGGAGTGGAGATTTGTACGGTAGTGCGTTACGCTATTAGTAGAGATACGAAAGAGTCGAGAAAAGTTAGATTGAAGGTGATAGCGGTATTTAACTGATAGAGCAAGTATTAGTATTTAGCTTAGGTGGCTGCACGAGTTCGATAGTTATTTCAGAGCCCGATGGTTACGGGTATTGTTAGTGAACGTATATTCTGCCTGAAAGGGTTCGTTACGACTTTAAAGTTCAGTTTCTTAGTACCGCAAGTTGCGGTACTGTTGTGTTATTATTTGAAGCCCCATGTCGGTCTATGTTAGTCTACCTCTACGTAGAAAGTAAAGGAATTATTTATATTTATGCCTTTTACTTTATAGTGTGTCTGGACCATTAGAGGATTCACAGGGTAAATAAGAAAGAGAACCATATAATCTTATTCACCTGAAATATATAAATTATAGTAGTCACAGAATTAAAACTTGTCTATGAATACTATTTTCACCATTAGTGCAAAATCACAAAATATTTAAAGGTATACAGTGTAATATAATTGATTTTGATGATTAAATTACTAACCCAAAATGTTTCTTTCAGTTTAATTGCATAATATTTCATGTTCTCCCAAATGCCAGAGTAATCTTATAAGCAAATTCATAAAATTCGTTATGCCTTACTGATATCTTATATAGATAATTTATTTCCATGCATTAATTTACTGACACAAATGTTTTCCTTTAATGTAATTGCATAATAATCCATGCTCTTAAAACTGGTACATTTATACCAAAAGCAAAAGAATGAAATACCTCACAGCTCTTATTTTGATGCATAAATTACGGGCATAAATATTTCCCTTGGTATAATTGCATAATAGTTCATGTTCTTAAAAATTGCTGCATTTATTTTAGAAGCAAAATTATCAATTTCCACATAGGTCTTATTCAGATATTATTTAAACGCAGAAAATACGGACATAAATGTTTCCTGTAATGCAATTGAATAATTGATCCTGTTCTTAAAAATGAAGCGTTTATCTCATTAGGAAAAGTCTCCAATCCCTTACAGGTTTTATTTACATAATTTGTTTAAATATATAAATTACTGATACAGATATTTCCTTTATAGTTGCATAATAGTTCCTGTCATTAAAAATGGTGAATTTATCTTATAAACAAAATTATCAAATTCCTAAATGTTTATTTATATATTTATCTAAATAAATTACGAATGCAAATGCTTCCTGTAATATAATTGCATGATATTTTCTGTTATTAAAAATAGTGTATTTATATTCTAAACACAACTATCGAATTCCTTATAAGTCTTATTTAAATATTTAGATGCATAAATTACGGTCACAAATGTTTCCTTTAGTATTATTACAAAATAATTAATTTTTATAAATGATTCATTTATCTAATAAAAAAATTTGTCAAATTCGTTATAGGTCTTATGTAAAAAGGATTATTATGTGGAATTAAAACAGGTAATAAAATAGAGAGATCGTATAGTGGCACTTTTAAATTTGCTAATTGGAGAAAATACATTCTGAAACATGTCTGAAATAATTAGACAAACAAACTCAATTTTAATAAATAATATTAGCATTTAATTTCTCTTCTAATTTAAAATTAATTTTATCGTTAGTTACAATTTGCACAAAAACAGCATAATAATTATTAGGGTGGTTCGAAATTTTTTTTTTTTATTTCAGATCGCTAGAGTGCACAAAAGTTGCCATTGGTATACACGTTAAAAAAGCTCTAATTATTATTTTTTTATTAATTTGTCTTCCGGTCGCGCAATGCCATCGAAGTTAGCAAAAAATTGTGAAAAACCTTATTTTTTTATATTTTTTTAAGCACGCCAGATGGTTTTAATTGCGTTCCTATATCATGAATTAACTACTAAAAGTATGTAAAATTAATATATATACACTTATTATACATTTGTTTTATATCTTCTGGTCGCGCAACATAGTACAAAATGAGTAAAATTAGTAGTTTTTGAAAATTTCAAAGTTTGACTGTTTAGTACATTTAAATCATACGACTTTTAGAGATGCTATAGTTCAATTCTATTACAATCTATTGCAATCCAAGCATATAAGATAAACTTTGATATGCA
This sequence comes from Dolomedes plantarius, assembly GCA_907164885.2. NCBI lineage: Eukaryota > Metazoa > Arthropoda > Arachnida > Araneae > Dolomedidae > Dolomedes > Dolomedes plantarius. The sequence goes on from OU015502.1 coordinate 90,040,922, forward strand.
AGTGGAATTCGGTCGCGCAGCTTCGTCAAAAACAGCAGAGTAGCCTACCTGGACAGAGAGGCGAGGCGTACGTGACGAATGCCAGCGATGCGCTCGCAGCCGGTAGCAGCCATTATCGTTGTCTGACAATTTTGTTGTTTGACAATGTTTCCTTTCAGATAATTTAGAAATTTTCTAATAGTAAATATTTGGTAATTTTTTTGTTTCAATATTCAATTGTTGGTGCAGCTCTTCGCTCATTTTGTTTACAAAACGACCCAGAACTCACCACGGGGAGGTGGCTGCACTTCGAGTTCCACCCACACCCTACCCAACCAACCATCCAATGTAGGGTGTGTTATTTACAATATGTACGAATTTATTTCGCTTTCTCTCTCTTTATGTTTCCTTTCTAGTCTTTATCTATCGATAAACATCGAAATTCGGATTTGTGTGAAAAAGTTTACTGTGTCCACACACTTTACTTGAAGCTTCGGTCACTAGCTTAACGCATCTTTCAACTGCCTGTGTATGGCATGGGAAAGCATCTATACTCATAACAGGCTTGAAGTCATCGCTCACATGCTGTTTTATCTCTTCATTAGTCAATGTTCTTAACAGTGGAGGAGGAGTCAGTGTACTGGTGTTCCATTTGATAATTTTGGTATTGTCTTTAGCTTCAAAGTTTAGGTTTGGTGGTTTAAAAATTCTGATAGAATCACTTTCAGATATTGCTTGCTTTGCCTTCATGATACGCCTAAATCCCAGCTATCGGATATGGTTTCTTTCATCAGTTACCATAGCCAAAAGTAAATTAGCGGGATGGTCAAAGTAAGCATTCCGTTGTAAAACGGGATCAACAACTTGAAGCAGCTCTTCTGGTAAGTACCTTGTAGATTCAATAGTTTTGTAAACATGTCTAGGCCCATCTGTGAATTTCCGGCTTATTTTTATGGCAAACCACATAGGCATATAACATTTGAGAATGAATGTGACAATCTCTCTCATATTTTCAGAAGGGCTTGACACACTGATGCTGAGGCGCAAAACTTGGTTTGCAGTAGTAAGCCATCTTGCATGTGACATTGGGCCAGGAACACGTACTACAAAGTCTTCTGAACAATGTCCTGACTTGATGACTTCTGATATCTCAAGCAAGTACAATTGGTCCTTGCTAATAATACGCTCGTCAACTTTGGAATCTCACAATCAATAGGATTAAAATCAACAACTGGTAGTCTTTCACAATCAGGTAGGGCCTTTCCAATCGGTCCGGAATATCCTATTGGGCCTGTTGTATTTCCATCTAAGTGTTGGAAAAGGTAGCGGAATGGCAGTTCGTTGTAATGGAGAAGACAAATACTCCATTGTAGAAGTCTTCCCACATATATCTCTATTTGTCGAATTGCACCATTTCTTAAGCCCGTATTAATAACAGTACCGTCACATCCAACAACTTCCAATTTGTCAAGTAAAAAGCCATTTTCTGATAAATAAGACGTGATGCGTTTGGCTATCTCTGTTGCTGAGCTTGAAGAAGGACAAGTGTGTCCTATGTAAGTGGAGCCTGGCTCCTGAGTTAAAGAGTAATGCTCCTCCTTATAGGTTCTGCGAAAGTGTTTTCTGCCGGTTTTTTAAATTGACAATGTATTGTCTTTTCGTCCATCAAAGTATAGACCATAAACTTCTATATTATATCACTTTGCAAACTAGCTCTCACACAAGTTTTTTTCTCTTCGGACTTGTCTACAACATAAGAAGTATCTCATTCATTAATCAACCCAATATCTTGCAGTACACTTGAAGCAATAGCAGCCGTAGCGCGATCCGATACGCCATATCTGTCACTCGTCACGTATCGGTCACTCGTCACGGTGCGGCATTCGTCACGTACGCCTCGCCTCTCGGTAGTGGGCTACTCTGCTGTTTTTGACGAAGCTGCGTGACCACATTCCACTTGAATATCAAAGTTTATCTGATATGCTTGGATTTTAAATATAATATTGTAATAGAATTAATCTATAGGATCTTTAAAAGTCGTATGATTAAAATGTACTAAACAGTCAAACTTTGAAATTTTGCAAATACTACTAATTTTACTCATTTTGTACTATTTTGCGCGACCGGAAGATATAAAACAAATGTATAATAAGTCCATATATATTGATTTTACGTACATTTATTAGTTAATTCATGGTATAGGAACGCAATTAAAACCATCTGGCGTGGTTAAAAAAATTATGAAAAATTAAGGTTTTTCACAATTTTTTGCTAATTTCGATGGCATTGCGCGACCGGAAGACAAATTAATAAAAAAATAGTAATTAGTGCTTTTTTCATGTTTATACTAATGGCAACTTTTGTGTACTCTAGCGATCTGAAATTAAAAAAAAGTTTTTTTCGAACCACCCTAATAATTATCTACATACATTAATAAAGTATTTGAACACATAACAAAACCCAGTTACATATATTAATTATTCTGAGATCTCGCCTGATTAAATATATTACAAATTATTTTTACTACCACCCTCATTGTAGACTGATAATTATCTCTCGTTGTTTTACTAAACTCGGTCCAAAAGCAGACCAGAGATCTCGAGATACCTCAGCATACAAAGGCGACTAGACCCATTAGCGGACAACCTCGAACTATATCACAGTCGCAGCATCCTCAACTGACTCATAAAAAACCGGTATAACTTGCCAGCACTGAAAATCGCAGAGGTCAGAAAATGTTCTAGAACAATTCAGACCTTTCAGATATATGATTGGTTAAAAAGATGGTTGCTGGGTCGTTGCTATGGATGAACTATGTCCCCCTAATAACCGAGAGGGTGGCAAGTAATTCTCCCTTCTTGTGCAAATGACCTTGTGTACTATCCATACTGTTACAGGTCACGCTTAATTGCATACGTGAGGCAGATTCCCTTCTTCCAGGAAAACAGGTACGAAAAACTACAGGAATGATTTTCAGCACATATAAAATTTAAAGAACAATAATAAATACACTAATAAATACACTTATAAATGTGCATGGAACCGAATTAATGTTGTTTCTAAATTGTGAAATAAGAAAATAGTATTTTTTCTATGGAGTTCATGCAGTATAATTATCAAAATACAGTGGAATCTCGATCTATCGTTTTTCAAGGGACCAATTGAAATGAACGATAAATGCCTGAAAACGATAGATGCGGAAACATAACAAAGCAATATGATCGTTGGGACTGGATAAAATGAACGAAACATACGGAAAAACGATGGATCCGTAAACGATCGATCGAGATTCCACTGTAATTACAAAATTCGAGTTCCACGTCACAAGGATACATATAAGTATTTAGATTTTTCGACATTTGTATGTAATCTATTCGTATTTACTGGTGTGGTAAAAATGTTATGGTGGAAAAATTTGCAAATGATGTGTAAATTTGAAATTTGTAAAATTTGTTATTTGTAAATTTGTAAATTGTAAATTTGTAAATTTAAAAATTTTTAAATTCGTAAAAATGTTATATTTGGACATTTATTATCTAAAAAATTGGTTATTAACTAAATAGATTTTGAATGTTTGGAATAATGCAAAATCACTAGCAGCAAGGATTACGCGTTTGATGGAATAAAAATAAAACAGACTGAAAGAAATTTTTTGCTGGCACTGTACAGAGTGCCGGGAGAAATAATGACTAAACACGAGAAGCAATAAATGTCTTCGCAAGAATCTAATGACGTCAGAAGATTGAACATCATCCTAAACTCTAATGATATTAAAAATATTCATTAAGCTATATTTTATTATCCTTTAAAATGTCAAAGAATTAAATAGGATTTATGTGTATCAAATTATGATAAATTATGAATAATTTATTATACAACATGCAACATTTATTCGACATGAACACCAGTTGCCTGCAGCAGAACACTCAACCCTATCTAGTGTGTGTGTCATAAGTGTGCTCCCTAGGGTATCTCTTTTTAGAGGAAATGACTGTTTTCATCAGCGGATCCATTAGTTTATAAAGTAAAGGTCCCAAGGCGTCGTCATCTACATCAAAAGTCATTACGCTAATGGCATTTCGAAGTATTCAAGAGCAAAAAAAAATCACACTGAAAGAGTTTAAAAGAAAGTATCCAAAAGGCAAGCAACTTCGCTTCATCTATATTTTTCACGTGTGTTTTTCCCTCTATTTACAGAAGAACCGAAAAAGCATTACTATATTTTCTGGAGGAAAATAAGTTTCTCCATTTGATAAACAATTAATTGAAAGAAATCTTTCTACTATATTAAAATGTTATCTATCAACGTAACCATAAATACCGCTATATATATATATATATATATATATATATATATATATATATATATACAGTCGAACCTCCATATATCGAACTTCCCTATATCGAAATTTTCTATTTATCGAACTCTTAGCAAATCTCCATGTTCATTACATAGAAAATCTGTTTCTATATATCGAAATTTTTTTCACGACATATTGCGAGATTTTATTCCACTTTAGAATAAAATCTTCCAATTTTTGGCGTTTAAAACAATACTTCGTGAAAAACATCCCTGATAAAGTTTTTAATGGACTGAATAAATGCGATCATTTCTTTGATGAACTTTCCGCAAAACTGGCTGTTCAGCAAGATATTCGTAGTTTTTTTAAAAGAATGTAACTGTGATCACTGTAACCCCTAACTGGATTATTGTTTTATTTAAAGGTATATAGTACTCAATCTTTCACATTAATTTATTTTTTAGTTATTAACTTTCATTTGATGTGATTCGCATATAAATTGGAAATGGAGTTTCTTATACGAAAATTAGCTTCAATTTTAATGTTTTAGGAGAATTATGATAAAACTAAGATCAATTCTATATATCGAAATTTCTATATATCGAATTTTTTTCCTGCATTTTGCTACTTCGATATATGGAGGTTCGACTGTATATATATATATATATATATATATATATATATATATATATATATATATATAATATACCCATTACATCACTTCCTGGAATTTTAACCTGAAGGGGAAAACTAGATCATATTTACATGGCTAGAGATAGACTCAGCCTGAAAGGAATAGAAATTAAAGGAAGTTGGAAGCAGTCGGGCGGAATCGTTTTTTAGAGCGACAAAAGTACATGAGTTCATTTCAGAAGAACGGCTCGGAATTAATATCAACTTTCAACATTAAGCACGAGAGGGCGAGAAAAATATGTGACTATTATTTGTAGAGACAGCAGATTTAGGGGCTCACGATGCTAACCCACTTCCAATTGGGTCATATGAACGTGTAGAAATGCAAAGGCATGCGATTAATAGGAAGTTCTGTGGCTAAGGGTTTTAAATCGATAAATTAATATTACTGTGGATTGGATTCAGGAAAGGGAATTTTAGATATTATATATATATATATATATATATATATATACATACACACACACACACCGGAAAACAAGGGAAGTAGCATGCAAATTCCTAACTCCGTCCAGCTTTGGGTGGTCATATCGTGGTTTTCAGCATGTCCCAATTTCACAAAAAGAGAATGGACAACTAGCAGTGGCAATTTAACCATTTCGGGTGACAATGTCCATTCAGTGGCACATACATTGTTTCCTGTGGAAGATTACATCTTTCACGATGATAGCATCCATTTTCAAAGGGTTGGAACGGTTGAATCACGTGCGGAGAACACTGAAGGAAAAACCTACAACTCTAACTCTTTCCTTCCAACAATAAAGCATAATCCAAATGCTTGAACTTTTTGAATCACCTGTGGAGAACACCGGTAGGAGACTGCAACCCAAACTCTTTCCTTCCAACAGTGAAACATATTCCTAATCCGTCATGCTTTAGTCGGTCATATCGTGGTTTTCATCACGTCCCATTATCACCTTTGAGGTAGGATAACTAGCAGTGGCATTTTAACCATCTTGGAAAACGATGTCCATTCAGTGGGGCAGACATCGTTTCTTTTAGAAGAATGCATATTTCAAGACGATAGCGACCCTATTTCACAGGGCTGGTGCTATTGAATCATGATTTGAAGAACATGATGATGAAGTTGCACACCTTCTATGGTCTGAACAATCACCTGTTTTAACATCGTTGAGCCAGTATTGCCTGTATTAGAAAACATAATGAGATCCTGTTTTTTTTTCCTCCAACATCTCTCAAGGAATTGGAGCAATTTCTCCCTGAAGAATGTGTAACATACCATTTACCACTATCAACGATTTGTATCAGTCCATTCCATTTAGGATTCAAGTAGTCTTGAATGCTAAAGGGGCTCCAACACAATGTTAGGAGCCGGTTACCTGTTTCTGCAGGATTGTTTCCTTTATTTTTGAAAGCCCTAGTATATGTGTATACATATTTTGCTCCAACAACTTGCTGTTCGTCTTCCCCCTCTTGATAAGGCTGCAATATTTTCACATTCTATCTCTGCCCTTCAGGCTTTATCAAGCAACCAGGAGAATAGGAATTTCCGAGTACTGAGCTGCATGAAGCTGCTGAAGGGGATTCAGGGAAAAGTTGCCTTCCAATGGGTACTATCCCATTTTGGTCTTTGGTGAAACGAGATGGCAGACTTTTTAGCAAAAAAAGGAACTGATAAGGTATTTTAGAGACCTGCCACTCCATTCTGCTAAATGAGAGATAAAGAGAATCTTTAAACAAACGTTTCGTAGCGTGGCTTGCCATGCTGCTGGTGATAGATCCTGGAGTGTGCATTGAGGATCTCACTGTGTCCCGGATTCACCCCGTGCAGCTGCAGTGGCCGAGTTTAGACTTTTGACAGGGCACAATTTTCTTAGTGCCCATTTGTTTCGTTTTAATTTGACTAATTCACCTGATTGTGTCTTGCGTGACTCTGGAAAAGACACGACTGATGCTCATCAGGATTAGTGCTCTGCACTAAATGATATGGACTGTATTGTTAAAAACTATTGAAGAGCCCGTTGACTGATGATCTGATGGTGAATGGCCTGGCATATGTTTAGTAAAAATAATATGTTTATACATGTACCTAAAGACTAATATATGAATGTGCTTTTACAATCCAATTCAATGTATTTAGTCCATGATGGAGGCGAAATGGTTCTTTATTTACATGCCTAAATTAATGAGAATTTTTATCATTTGTACAATAATATTCTACCTATAAATATTTCTATGCCGTTCCAAAACCTTCTGCCCAGTTTACAAATATTTCTCCCCTTTAAAAACAGGGCATTATTTTCAAGTTTTTAAAATGATTGACAATAAAAACTAAAAGAAAAAAATACAGCGTTCTTTACTCTTGTTCAAGAAGGGAAAACTTTCCACACAAAAAAATAATATTAACAAACTGTGAAAAAGTAAAGATAAAGAAACTTTTATTGGGTCATTAGTGGTGATAATAATGGGGTAAAAGGCACTGGAACAAACTTTCTTTTTTTCGCCAAACATTCCTCGTTCTTTTAATAGTTATTTGAACAATCGATGGAAAAATGCTTGGACATTTTTGCGCAATGATTGGAACTAAGTTCCCAAGTACATTAAGCCAGGGGAAAAAATTCAAAGGAATGTTTTCTTCAAAGCTTTTTTTTAAGGGGTATTTTTTTGTATTCTGTATTTAATTTGAAAGTCTCTTTTAAACTCATTTGTACACCAAACCTTTAAGAGGGAGATAGAGGATATCAAAATAAAAATTACACGGTTTTCATAAAAATTTATAGCTCTGTGCGTAAAAATGTATAAAATATTTTATTAAATCTAGATAACCTTATGAATCACTAAGTGTTTAAAAATAATGAATAATTCTAGCTAAATTCAGTACTGATTTAAAATTAAGATTAATAATAAAAATTTTAACAATACGTTAGAGTGTGTGGCTGCAATTTATCATTAAAGAATCAGAGTTAATTATTTGTGAATTTTAGAATATGTCTGGTTGAATTGTTATCTATGTAAATCCTAAGAGCCGCATATATATATATATATATATATATATATATATATATATATATATATATATATATATATATATATATATATATATCTGTGTGTGTGAGTGTGTGTGTAATTGTGGGTGTGTACATGTGTTATATGGATATTTTTTTAAAATTCTAGTTATTTCAGGGGTCATTATTAGTAGGAACAAAGCTCTTTTTAATGCATTGAATAACATACAATCTATTTTATTATATTGAAACAAATATTCAGTTATGAGCCACTAGCTATCTACAGCTGTGAAGAACAGAAACTAAATTTTACATAGCACTTTCGGACTTCGTGTATATTTGAAGGACATCATATCGGAATATTATCTTTTCATAGATCGGAAACACATAATTACACAAACAATGTAAAACCATAAAAAAGTGATAGTTTTTGAAATCACATTGGAAATTATTAACATTTATGCAATCTCTTACCCAATTTTAATATGACTTTTCATCGGATCCTTCACATTTCAGGAGCACAATATTCATAGAAAATACTCTCTAATGGGTGACGTTTTCACTGTGTTCCAGACAGGCAACCTTAGAGTTTGTAAAATTTTAATTATTTTTATCATTTGTCACCTGAGTTATCAGTATATCTAGTGTAATTATCAACTCTATTCTATATTTAACTAATATTTGTTTCATAACATAGACCTGAATATTCCGAGCAAAGACTTATTTTCCATTTACAGCATCAGTAGTACATAGATCCCCGTGCCTTTACGTAAGAATACCTTGATAAATAATATCACATAATTATATCTACACGCTTATCAGATAAATTCATCATAAACATTACAAACTTGAATTTCTAAAGAATTAATGTATATCGGTTATTTTCATTATTACACTGGTTTAAGAAATTAAGAGAATTTGCAGACTTGGTCGATTATCTCTAGAACTACTGTACCGATTTTAATGAAATTTCATATGTACATACATTGATACAATACAAAACAAATAATCATCCAATAATTGTAATACACAAGCATGATCGTGCGTAACACTCGTTAGAGTCGGAAGGTATGAAACAGCGGTTGCAGAATAAACAAAAAAATGGGTTAATTTGCAGCAATCGGTTAATTTCAAATTGTAACAGTAAAAATGAGTAACCACCAACGTTTAGATGATGGAATGAGGTGGCGAATTGTGGGGAGGCTAGAAGCAGGCCAAACTCAAGTCTAAATTTGTATAGAGTTCAATTTAACGCCCAGCGTCGTGTGTAACTTATGGAAGCAGTTCCAGGATACCGGATCCATCGAGAGAAAGCCTGGGCAAGGTCTTCCAAAAGCCATGACGGCCATAGAAGATCGCCATTTGTCAATTATAGCGAGGCGTAACAGGAGAGCTACAGCTTCTCGACTCTCTCTTGACTTGTATGCAGCGACAGGAACAAATGTATCAAGGGTGACTGTTTCCAAAAGAATTCATGAGAGAGGGTTGTTTGCAAGAAGACCTGTTGTTTGCGTCCCGCTCACTTCTACGAACAGGATAATCCGTTTATCATGGTGCAGAGAGCATAGAGATTTGAGTATGGATCAATGGGCGACCGTTCTCCTCATTGATGAGTCCCTGTTCAGCTTAAACCCCGATTTTCACCTTGCGTTCATATGGAGAGAACCAGGGACCCGCTACCTACCCTCCAATGTCCGCAAAATCGACCATGATGGAGGAGGAGGTTTAATGGTCTGGGCAAGCATCATGTTGGATGGCCGCACACCTCTCCATGTCTTTGAAAGAGGCACTGTGACTGGTGTGAGGTACAGGGATGAGGTCTTGGAGCCCAATGTTCGCCTTTTCAATGGTACAGTTGGCCCTGAGTTTATTTGAATGGACAATAACGCGAGTCCACGTAGAGCTCTTCTGGTCGACGAATTTCTAGAGAGTGAGCATATTCGCCGGATGAATTGGCCAGCCAGATCTCCAGACCTTAACCCTATAGAGCATGTCTGGGACGCTCTGGGGAGGGCAATTGGAACTCGCAATTCCCCTCCTAGAACCATCCAGGGAATGAAAACAGCGTTGCTGAACGAGTGGGACCAATTGCCACAGGAAAGGATAAACTGCCTTAGTTCAAGTATGAAATCACGCTGCGAGACCTGTATATCTGTAGGAGGGGACCATATCCCCTATTAAACCTATCTAGCAACCGATTTTTGTTTATTCTGCAACCGCTGTTTCATACCTTCCGACTCCAATGAGTGTTACTCACGATCATGCGTGTGTATTACAATTATTGAATGGTTATTTGTTTTGTGTTGTATCAGTGTAAGTATATATCATATTTCATTAAAATTGGTACAGTAGTTCTAGAGATAATCGACCAAGTCTGCAAATTCTCTTAATTTCTTACACCAGTGTATATGTCTTAGCCAAATTGTATGTAACGGTAATTTTACTGTTCAAAAACTTTGGACCTATTTTTTGTATCCTATAAGGTCATATAAATTACTAAATTGTATATAAAAAAATGGCTAAATCTGTGTATAACGGTAATTTTAGCATTAAAAAACTTTAGACCTATGCTTTGTAGCCTATAAGGATATAGTTTTAATAAAACCTGTATATAACGGTAATTGTACCTTTAAAAAATTTTGGACCTATGTCTTGTATCCTATAAGGATATAGTTTTTACTAAAGCTGTATATACGGGTAATTTTACAATTCAGAAACTTTGGACCTATGTCTTGTATCTTATAATGATATATCTTAACTAAAGTTGTATATAAGAGTAATTTTATCTCTAAAACATTTTGGAACTATGTCTTGTATCCTATAAGGATATAGTTTTAAATTAACCAGTATATTACTGTAAATCTTCTGCGTGTATATTTAGATCATTCTGTTGTATTAAAGATCTTTCAAAAAACAAACTTATTCACAATTTATTAATACAGACAAATATATTTAAAAGCAAAGAAACCTAAAAGGAGAAAAATAGATTTTCTATGGGTATAAAATATATTTCCATGTTACTTTTGCACACAAGCCGTTTCTATATGTTCCACTTCTATAACATTGATCCGTCCGAAACGTTTTGAATGAAAATATCTGCGGAGCAACCTCAAGGGAGCCCCAGGAAATGCGAGAACGAAATGTTCTAATAAATAGGCCCAAGCTGAAGGATAAAATTTGCAACCATGCCAAGAAACAAGAATATTAAAGCTATTAATGTATCTCTCTTTCGCATTCATCATTGTCACAGTACATCGTTTAAGGTAACAAATGTCTGGGCCCAAAATATAAAAACAGCATAAATTTAGAAGAATGTAGGAAATTGGGTCAAACTAACTATCCAATTTTATTTTATCATTCTATTCTAACATGCTTGAACAGAATGATAAAAAATTAAACATTCTATTATGACCGAATAAATCGATAAAAAAACTGTGATGCAGTTAAAATATTTTCCATTCTTCTGAAAGTAAAAGATTATTTTAATTGAAATGTAGTTAAAATACTTTTCAGACTTCTTTAATTAAAATGAATTTGATTGGAGTATAGTTAAAATAATTTTTAGTCACCTGAAAATAAAATTAATTTAAGTGAAACTTAGTTTAAACACTTTTCATGCAATGTTTCAGTACAGAAATTATATCAGTAGGAATTATTTTCATCTTCAGTTCCAATGTCTAATATTAATGTAGATATATTGGGTGGCCAAAAAGTTCGTTCCGTTTTTATTAAGTTGGTTCTAGTAGCGCTTAATTGTCTTTAACTTCGGGCCAAACAACTTCGTTAGATTGTATCGTGACAGCTATCATATCAGCGGGATTTTAAAACGGACTTAGCAATACTGGATATAGGTTGTAAAATAACCTTAAAACAATGGATGCGTGTATGTGTTTGGACAAGCAAAGAAACACAGATAACTGGCCTTTGTCATACATTTATTTGACAATGCTAAAAATTCTTTTAAAGTGTAATTAACAGAATAAGATTCCGCTACATATTATCATTTAACACATGAGGAATCGGAGGTAGAGGCAAACTATTTGGTCAAAGCAATCATTTTTAAAATCTATCGGGAGGCACTTACTACTGTTGAAGAATACAGCGAAGAAGTGGCTTCGTTGACAGGGCCCCATATCATGTCATATTCAGGATCATCATGTCGGATTCTCGGCACTACCCCTAGACTCCGAGGCAGTTCAATCGGGACTCTATATCGTCCGAGCTCTAGGAAAACAGCCAGCGCAATCTGTCGACCTTCTCTCGTTTTTTTTTCTTGGAGAGGCTGTTGTCCGTTTACCGGGGCCATTTTGGCTCGCCCCTTTTTCTTTCATTGGGCAGTGGGCTGATTTTCTCTCAGCAGTTCCTGCCCTAATTGGTCCCTTATTATACTGCTCCTGTTCATAGTCTGCCAAGTACCTCCCCATCATAATTTTCGTTTGAAATACAACTTTGACCATTATCTGAAAGTGGGCCATAAAATAACATCCACCTATCTTGCAATATTTATAGTCTTTTGATTGCTATCAATGGTCACACAGACAGCTTTTCTTTTACGTCACCCTAGTGTTCAAGCCTTTATTATTTTGCCTCTGAAATTTTTATAAGAGTTTTTCTTCTTGACTGTCTTTTGACTACACACCGCGGTGAATTATAACTCTGAGCGCTTCTACACTGGGAAATGTTCTTTTGTGTGTAGCCATTTTAATACTGACGGTAGCAGAAACGATTTCTGCATGTTATGCTTTATTGTTTCAAGGAAGGTAAACATACCAATAAAACTAAAAAAAAAAGAAAGAAAGAAAAAAGAGAGAGAGATGATTTGTGCGGTGAAAGTTTTGGGAAGGTGGAAATGCGACGGTTGTTTGGAAAGTACGTTTATTTGTTGTGTGAAAGAAAATAGAGACAGATGTTCTCAAAAATATATATTTAATAACGATTTACATACATTACACCATTTTTAAACATAGTGACCCAGCACATCAAGGCATTTATCGTACGGAAAAAAAAGAGTTATGTATGCCAGCATCATAGAAAGTAACCTGGGGATGTTAGCCTGGATGTTACGGCATTTTTCATTTCCTCATCGACACCATAGGTGCAACATTGAAAAAGCTATGACGTGCCATTCCAAACAAGAGACGCTGCTTGCATAGTGACGGTGTCATTTTTGTTGCACTACGAAGCCAGGCCATATGCGGTCCTGTGATTAATTAGAGTCCTTCGGTTGGCAACAAATGCATCAACCGCCGCATATCCCTTTCCTTGGTCCCAAGTGACTTTCACCTATTTCTTGCCTTTGAAGCGATTCTTGAGTGGCCAGCGTTTTGATGTCGGTTAAAAAGTAAAAATTGACGTAACGTCCTGGCTAACCTCACAGGCGGCCACCTTCTATGATGGTGGCATAAATCTTGTATATCTCTATGATATATACCTTATTGTGCTGGGTGTCGAAAAATAGTGTAATGTTTATCAATAGTTATTAAATATATTTCTTTGTCCACATCTGTCTGCTTTTTCTTTTATAAGTTAATGGAACATACTTTACAAATAATTCTCATATAAAGTTTCCTGAAAGATAGTGGAAGGTAGTCGAATGAAACGGTGATCATGTTGTTCAATAAAGTTATAGAAAAATCTGAAAAAAAAAAGTATTTTATTTTACTTAAAAACATAAACTTTTTAGTATTCCTAATAATAACCAAAAATATAACTGACATTACGGTGACGTCACTGACATTCCATAATGAACATTGTCTGTAAAATTGTCTGTAATGACAAACTGCTTGTAGCGATGTATTTTTTCGTTCTCTAAAAATACGTTGTATGTAGATTCAATTGTTTCTTCGAGAGCGGAAATTGAGATAATTCGATATAAAGTTTAAAACAGAGAAATTAAATAAAAAATTATCGAGAATCTGTAAATTTTCTCATCTTTTTTATTTTAAACAATATATGACACAATATTTTGGTAATATTTCTTTTGTTATGTATTTGTATGTTATAATATGGATTCGTCTCATGAATATTTACACCACGTTATTCTATGACTATGTACTGAAATACACTGTTAAAAACAATTAGAAAAGCACATGGTTTTAACGAAATTACGCAAATACTTACACCGATAAGTAACATAATATAAATCATCCATAATTTAGAGCCTAGCAGGAAACTGAAGAAGAAAACTTCATATACAAATCAAAGTTCATGACGTCAAAAACCCGGAAAAGTAACATAAGGGCGGAAATCGGGATGCTGCAGAAACGTCTGTTTCACTGCCTTAACTATTAAATTGGATTACTCAGTTATTCTTTTTGAGAAAAGGTGACTTGAAAATGTCTCAACAACGTGATTTACTGGAATTCATGGCATGGCGTATTATAGGCAGACTTGAATCCGGTAAAACACAACGTAGTGTCGCGGACGCTGTTGGAATCGCCAGAAGTGTAGTTGCAAGGCTGTGGAATTAATTCCAAAAAACAGGGAGTGTTAGACGTCGACCAGGGCAAGGTCGGCAACGCGCCACTACAGAAACTGATGACCGGTATATACTGTTAACAGCTCGTCGAAACATAACAGACAATGCTACTCAGCTGCAAAGACAGCTGCTCTTGGCAACAGGACGAAGGGTGTCCAGCCAAACAGTACGTAATAGGCTTCATCAGGGAGGTCTCTATGCACGTAGGCCAATTCTCTGCATTCCGTTGACCTCACGCCACAGTGCGGCCCGAAGAAGATGGGCTGCTGAACATCGAGATTGGGAGCAACATGATTGGAGCCAAGTGCTGTATAGAGACGAGTCCCGATTCAGTCTGGAGTGTGACACCGGACGTGTTTTGGTATGGAGGGAAAGGGGCACTCGAAATAACCCCACATTCGTTCTTGAAAGGTCACAATACAGACGAGCTGTTTTTATGGTATGGGGTGGAATCAGCATAGGTGAACGTACGGACCTGCATATCATTCGGAATGGTACTTTGACGGCCAGAAGGTATGCAAACGAGATACTGAGACATCATGTCATACCTTACGCTGCAGCCATTGGAAATTCCTTTGTTTTCCAGCATGATAATGCCAGTCCGCATACAGCTCGTCTTGTGGAGAACATGCTTGAAGCTGAAACAAAACAGCGTATGGAATGGCCAGCGCGCTCTCTTGACCTGAATCCAATCGAGCATGTTTGGGACATGCTCGGACGACGCATTGCTACGAGACTAAGGCCTCCTTTTACTCTCCGAGACTTGGAGATTGCACTTCATGAGTAGTGGAACAGTATTCCCCAAAGTCTTTTCGATAACATCATCGCATCCCTGGAAAACAGGTGTGCAACATTCTTAGCTGGTCGAGGAGACCACACGCCATATTTAAAATCTTGCATCATTTCTAAACAATACTTTTTTTATCGTTTGTTTTATAATTGTTGCCCTAAATCATCTTTTCATGTTTTTTCCATATTTTCAAAGAATTAAAGCTTAATTTCAAATTTTTTTACGTCTTTTTTTCTGTATTGCGTATTGATACGCGTGTACTATCCATTTTATGCCAATACGTGGCTGTCTCGCAAGGTTTTCTTAACTTCTTTTCTTGCTCCCCTAATTTTTTTGAGCAGTGCATTTATTAAAATTTCTAGAACTGAAATAGTGAATATAGAAAATAAAAATTTAAAAGAATTTCAATACTATTGAGTTTGAAATAAATTTAGAAATCTGATAACAAAGAGAACACAAATATTGATATAGCTTAAATTTTATGCATTTCGTAAACTTCATCTCATAGAAATTTTAAAAATGTGGTGTAAATGAAGTTTTCATCATTATAAATATTTGCTAGAAAACCAAATTTTCATTATATGACACAAAATTTCCATAAAGTAAGATGTAGACAGTGAAAGAGAGATAAACAATAAAAAGTTTCCAAGTTTATTAAAAACTTTTAACAATTGTACTTTATAAGAGTTTATAAATTGAGTATTTTTTTAATTCGTTCGTCTTTAAATTTTTATAAATTTTAATTATTCTTTCAATGACAGAGAAAAGGAAACAACTTTTATTACAACTTTTTAAATTTTGTGATTTAAAACAATTTATAAATTGAGTCAATTGTTTTAATTATTGAATTTTGAAATATGTATAAATTTTAATACGTATTCTTTTATTAAAAGCGAAAAATAAATGAAAAAATATGAAAACGAATATTTGGAAAAAAATGTATAAAATATAAGAAAGATGTGAAAAACTGACTGACTAATGATTTTCCAATACGCGTACCAAACTGCTGAATTAATTCACCGATTGTTTTAAACTTACTTTTAAATTGAACCATTTTTATCATTTTAATACCTTTAAGTGTCATTTTCAATTCCAATAATACGTAGTAAAATTTCTCCGTTATTTAAATATATTAATGGTACTCAGAAACTGAAAAAAATTAGTTTTATCGAGAAAAAAATGTTCCAGGAAAATTAAATTTACGCGCCATTACATCATAAAAAAGAACTATAAATTAATGCTGCAGATTTCCGAAATGATCTCTTAAATTTAACAGCATTATTTCTCGAAATACGGCTTAGTGCCTCCTACCTCCATGATACAATCTATAAACATGAACCATTAAAACCATTTAAACGTCCGTAAATGCATTGATTGGCGAAAGAACATTTCCTCTGGAATGTCAAGAACATTTTGGATCAGACTTTCAGACTTTTCCTTTATTTTCTTTCTAAGGCATTTTTATCGGAGGGTTTAATGTCCCATGAAGGTGGGGTACAAACAAGGTTTATGCATTTGGTAAATTGCTTTATCCTTCACAACCTTCTCCAATGTGGGGGAAAAAAAGGCAGTAATCTTGCACAGTCCTTTTATTGGTACCCTCGCAAAACCTGAAAGAGTAAGAGGAGTTGTTCTTCTCGCAGAGAAAAGGGACTGTAAGAATTAGAGTTTATAGATCTTCACCTGGGAGTAATTCGGAGAACCGACTCGGGAAGCGATAGCTCTGGTGATTGGAGTTGTGCTATTGAAAAGTACAACTGAAGCGCAAAAAAATTAGGACTTTCATGCTTTTATTTAGGCTTTACATGACTTGGAGATTAGGATTTTAATAATATATAACAGGGGGGGAAATGGGTATCTGAAAATAAAACTGCATGGTTGTTCGATCTCTTTCTTTTTTCTTCGAATAAAAGAAAGGTATTGATAAAAGTCAGTAAGAAAATAATAAAAGATATGAAGATGGATAAGTACTAAATAAGAGAGATACTAGAAGATACTTGATGAGTCTAAGCAGTAGTATTTTATTGGCAGATACTAGATTTACTTTTCGCCACATTAAATTGTATTTCAAATTCTGTGTAAGTTATATTAAATTAAATCATTTATGGAATTAAACACTATACTTTTGGATAAGTGATAAATTAGAGAGATACTGGAAGATGCTTGATGAGTCTAAGCAGTAGTATTTTATTGGCAGATACTAGATTTACATTTCGCCACATTAAATTGTATTTCATATACTGTGTAAGTTATATTAAATTAAACCATTTATGGCATTAAACACTATACTTTTGATTAAGTACTAAATTAGAGAGATACTGTAAGGTGCTTGATGAGTCTAAGCAGTGGTATTTCATTGGCAGATACTAGATTTACTTTTCGCCAGATTAAATTGTATTCAAAATACTTATAAAGTTATTATAAATTAAAGCATTTATGGCAGGAAACACTATACTTTTGTTTATAGATTATAAATTTTCTGTTGTAAGCAATCGAATTTAATTTTATTTTACAAAAAGGAACTGAATATTTTTTTTATAATAAGTATGCAGTCAATAATTTCAAATAGTTTTAAAATATGTGAATTTAACTTTGAAGATACACAAAAGTTTGTGAGGTATTGAATCAAAATTAACCCCCCTGGTTTAAATAAATCGCCATTTGTAGACAAAGAAGCGCCTTTTGCAAATGAGCGGCATTTTTCTACTAGATGTGAATCCCCGTGGATAGCATACACGTGCGACAGTGAAAGAACAAACAATACGATGCGAGGTCGGACGGAGGCGAGCGACGAGCGAAAAACAATTCGAGTGAAGGTCGCTTTGCCGTACAGCAGCCTGGCATTATCAAGTTTACCGGAGGCGTTTTGAAGTTAGCTACCATTCCAGCGACCTGGTGGTAAAGTGAAGACAGAAATGTTAGTGTTGTGTATGCACAAGCACTGGCGTGGCTGAATTCTGGTAGGGTTTCCGTAATATAACTACCAGGATTAACACACGCGATAGATAATTCCCGTTGCCTGCTAGCAATTGCAGTATTTATGTAGTCTAGTTGTGTTGTAATAAATAGTTTAGTGCAGAAAACTTCGTCGGATTCTGTTAATGGTGAGTTCATTGGTTAGTATATACATTACTTTAAGGGTAAAGGAAACAGTGAACTTCACAAGCTGCTTTTTCGACTAATGTAAGCCTTGATATACATAACATTTTGAGAAATTATGTACTATTTTAATATCATTTTAATTAATTTAACATTGCATTTTCAGAGCATGAAAAATCGTTTCATATCTTAAATGGTTTTAATTAGACTTATGAGTTTAAAATTAAAGATTTCATAATTATCGTTTACAGTTTTGTTGAAGATATTTTTTTAGTTTCTTAGAAGTGATGAAAATAGACATTTGAATTTTTAATGCACTAATTAAATGCATTTTATTTTAAATCCAACTCAGTTCAACAAAAAAAATTAAATTTATATTTAAAAAGCATCCGGTACTGATTTGGTGATAAAAAAATTCAGTTTACATGAGAAACAGAAGATGAGAAATCAATTGAGAGAATCGATATAGTACACCCCCTCCAGGGAAAGAAAATTCGGTAATTAGGAAACTAAAATTTACAACTGAGTAAAGGCGAAAATGTATAAAAAGGTATTTAAAAGTAGATAGAAGTATAAGTGTAGAAGATTTAATAATGGTATTAGGAAACAATTTTGTTAGCAGTGTATGCATGGGCTTTAGAGACCGGATTTGACCTACTTAAATTTACAGTTAAAAAGGAATATCACAAAACTATTTTACATGAACCGTGAGATACATATTTTTAGAGAAAATGTAAAAAAAAAAAAAAAATTACAAAATATCTTTGCGTACTCTTTCTGTTTTACAAAATTAGAATGATTAATTGTATAATTAAACTTTGGGACTACAAGGTCAATTTAGCAAAACTTAAACAGGGCTTATTACGTTGAGTATTGGTCAGTATTCTTGATTGAAATACTTGTCATTCTCTTCTATTCTGAATTGCATAAAACTATTTTCTACCAAATGTGTTAATTAAATATGGTATGTCACAGTACAATAGTACACAGTTCCTCAAATCATTTCCTGCAATTTTAAAATGGCCGGCCCCATAGTATTTACTTTATTAGTTGTTTTGACTATTATAACATGTATTCTCGAAGGTTAATCAACGATCCTAGTTACAACTTGATAACGATTTGCACCCCTGTCCAAAAGTTCAGAAATTCGTGTTCGATTCCCAAGCTCTCTAGTTGATGTACGACAGAAATAAAATTGAGCCAGGCAATGTGAATAAATATACTTATCTGTATAGATGAAATGAACATAAATAAAATTAAATGGCACTGGACACAGGAACTTCGGTGTTTTGCTAAGGTGGATCATGTTTAGATAGGAGAGTATATTGCTCATCGAAGCTCTTCAGGGAGCTGTAGATTAGGGTTCAATACCCGAATTAGTTTTTACGTAAATAAATTTCGTAAACTTAAGGTTTCTATGTACTAACCCTGTTGGATTCTCTCGCCTCATTGCTTATGTATGGAAAAAATTTGTCCAAGGACTGCCGACTTGGATTTAAGGATTTATTTTAAAAATTGTACTCCATAATAGTGAAAGAAATTTTCACCTTAGGGCATTTTTTTTTTAAAAAAATGCAAACAATATTTTAAAATTTAAATTATTCGGGGAAAAAATCTGATATGGTATGTTTTAAACGTTTATCAATTCATTTGGTAGACGAAATTTATAAAATGAATCCTATTGTAAGATACGGAAAAGTGCAGGCTATCTGTAAATATAATTTTAATTGGATTATCAGCATTTATGTAGCTATAAATAGTAGACAAATTTTCTCCATAGGTTAACATTGAGGTGAGCGAATCCAGTATGGTTAGTACACAATAGCCTTAAGTACAGAATGGGAAGTATGACAAATACTTACAAGGTTGACTTACTTCATTTGATAGAGCATGGATATGGTTGTCCCTGTACGAGTAATCAAATCTGAAATCCAGCTGGCAATTTTAATAAGGGAGTATGACCAGTAAACAGATATGCAAAGACCGTTAGGATATAGATGAAGTATCACCGTAAAAAAGGAAATCATTGTCGAAAAAATTAAGTAATAAGATGAGTGAGAATGCAATCTTACAAAATTCCTTAAATCGTTTCATACAATATTAAAATGGCCGGTCTCATAATTTTTTTAAAATCTGCTATTTTACTATTATAACATCGAATTCTGTTGCTTGTTCGATACCCGACGCTGGCAAAATTGCCGATGTTTACACTGATGGCGGCTGGTGCACGGAAAAATATGTCGTAGCTGCAATGTCCTTCAAGTTCCCAAACATTACCTCTGGAGGTGCGGGGTCAAGTGTTTCTGTCTCGTCACTTGACTCGGTTCAAAATTAAGGGACTGGTACGGGTGTAACGTGAACTCAACCCCTGTGGTGCACCCGGGGTAACGCATGTAATGCATGCGGTGAAGTGGTCACAAACTTCTGGCTTCTCCCGGTAATAGAGCACCACTCAGCTTCCTGTTATTGGGAAAAAAACATCGATTCCCGAAGGTTCATGAAAGATCCTAGTTACAGCTTGATAACGAAATGGTTCGAATGGGGCGCCCCTGTCCAAAAATCCAGAATTTCGAGTAAAAATGCAGAAAATAGTGTAAAAAAGTCTTTTATTACTGACATCAAAATGAAAATGGATTCATAGGTGAGAATTTCTATTAACCAAAAAGCTTGTTTGTATTCTCGAGGTTTTAAGATCCATGTCCAATGCAAGTAAACATCGTTTATTACTGAAATCAAAATGAAAATGCATTCATATGTGAGGATTTCTATTAACCCAAAAACTTGTCTGTATTCTCGAGGCTTTAAGATCCAGGTCCAATCAAGGTAATCATCATTTATCACTGACGTCACAATGAAAATGGATTCATATGTGAGGATTTCTATTAACCAAAAAACTTGTCTGTATTCTCGAGGTTTTAAGATCCAGGTCCAATCCCGGTGAACATCTTTTATTACTGACATAAAAATGAAAATGGATTTATATGTGAGGATTTCTATTAACCAAAAAACTTGTCTGTATTCTCGAGGTTTTAAGATCCAGGTCCAATCCATGTAAACATCTTTTATTACTGACATGAAAATGAAAATGGATTTATATGTGAGGATTTCTATTAACCAAAAAACTTGTCTGTAATCTCGAATTTAAGATCCAGGTCCAATCCAGGTGAATATCTTTTATTACTGACATGAAAATGAAAATGGATTTATATGTGAGGATTTCTATTAACCAAAATACTTGTCTGTATTGTCGAGGTTTTAAGATCCAGGTCCAATCGATGTAAATATCTTTTATTACTGACATGAAATTGAAAATTGATTTATATGTGAGGATTTCTATTAACCATAAAACTTGTCTGTAATCTCGAGGTTTTAAGATCCAGGTCCAATCCAGGTGAACATCTTTTATTACTGACATGAAAATGAAAATGGATTTATATGTGAGGATTTCTATTAACCAAAAACTTGTCTGTATTGTCGAGGTTTTAAGATCCAGGTCCAATGCAGGTAAACATTATTTATTACTGAAATCAAAATGAAAATGGATTCATATGTGAGGATTTATATTAACCAAAATAACTTGCCTGTATTCTCGAGGGTTTCAGATCCAAGTAAAGATTGAAGAAAATTTCTTACACGTGGTTAAATTTCAAATCCAGCACATAGTATTCAAAAGGGAGTCAGACCATTGAATAGATTTATAAAGACGTTAGAACGTACATTGTGATGAATTAACACTTTAAAAATTAAATCATTGTTGAAAAATAAATTTAAAGGATATATGAGCATATGCCTGGGCTAAAAAGGAAAATGGAATTATATGTAAGGATTAGTATTAAAAAAAAATAGTTCCGTTTGTAAAACTCATTCGGAATCTCAATTTTAAGACCCGCGTTTCAAACTCGGTTTTAGAAAACGACTGTAATTGTCCTTTTTTAGAAAACTTGCGCCTAAAAGGTGATTAAATATATGTTGGCATCATGTACTTTTAAATTCCACACCCACAAAACGAGAAACTGTAATTTTCGGAGAAATATTTTAAACCTTTACCTCCAGGAAATATGAAATCATGCATATACGCCCAAAGAAAGAGGCACTTTGTTAAAATATCTTATTATAAAAAGCCGGAGTAATTTTCTTCAATCTTTATGCAATATGTTTGAAGATAAACTCAAATCTTGACACATGCAATAAAGAAGCGCCTTGAAAAGATAAATTTCCTGAGAATAAGGCTTTAAATAACTCTCTCTCCTTATTATGATGTACGAAATAAAATTTGGCCACAGAAGATAAAATTTCTGAATAAGGTAGTGATATAAAAAAGATAAACATGGCCGAAGGAAATTTGTTTCTGAGAACAGAAGAGGCCTTTTTTTATCTATTTTATTCCGTTCTTCATAAATTTTGGGAGAAAGTTTTGATTAATATAAAATGAAATGTTCTCTGAGGTAGGAAAGCAATCTTGAAAAAGCTATCATACTGCATGGAATGCAATTTAATTTTCTAATGAAATTTCGTGTTTTTTTCCTTTTTATTGTTTTTTAAGATTAGGCTAAGCGAATTTTGATATAATTAAAAATGAGGAAAAAATCTCATTAAAAGGAATGGAATATGAGAGCTGTTTTAGTTAACTTACCTATTAAACTTTATGATGAGTAGAAGTTTGGCAATGTTTTCCAAATATAATTATTTAATCACAATATTCAGACTGCTATCTGGTTTAATTTAATTAATTAAAACTATTTGTCAAAGAATCGATAAAATTCTGTATAAAAATATTTCCCAATTCTTTCATGTAGTTTAATTTAGCAAAATTAAACAAAAATGTCCCGTTTTTCCTTAATAAAAATTTTATAAATAATTACCCTAAATTATCTATTGTTAATGCATGATACTATCATTGCACCTTACGTGTTACTAACCCCTGCGAAATATATATTTTTTATATTTATGTTATAGGGATTTAAAAGCTAAATATCCCTTTCATATTCCCTTGAAAAATTTTCTTGTCTTTTTTTCAACTTGCATATAACTTGTTAAAAACATGAAATTGATATACGCAGGTTAGAACCTTATAGTATTCCTCCCATTGCTCATTTTGACTTTTAAAGTTGTGTTGCTTCAAGGTATTGTCTTTGTAAGTGTTGGTCCAATCAGTTCAATTTAAATTGAAATGCTCCTTGAACTTGCTTTGATAGAAAATACATTTGTGAGTTTTTAAGTTACATAGCATAACTAAAAATGTATACCCCTATCCCCAATTGATTGATATTTGATCTTTTTTACCTTTTTTTTTATCCTGAACAAGTTGTGTTACTTCAACATAGTTACTTACCTATAATTTGAATTTTAATGGAAATGCACCTCGTTATTGTAAGCGTGCCTCATTTCCAAAATAACATTTCTTTCCTAAATAAGTATTCCCCTTTCACCGATAATTTTAGGTTTTATTCCTGTTTTTATTTTATCCTGAACAAGTTGTGTTACTTCAGAGTAGTTACTTACCGATAAAATTTATTTTAATCGGAATGCATCGTGTTATTGTTAGCGTGTACTATATATTTCCCCCATTTCCATATAACATTTCTTTTCTAAATAAGTATTCCCATTTCACCGATAATTTGAGTTTTCGATCCTTTGTTTATGTTACTCTGAACAAGATGTGTTACTTCAGAGTAATTACTTCCCGATAATTTTAATTTCAATGGGAGCGCGCCTTTTTATTGTTGCCGTATAGGATATATTTGCCCCATTTCTGAATAACATTTCTTCGCTAAATAAGTATTCCATTTACACCAAAAATTTTAGATTTTATTCCTGCGCATATGATATCCTGATTAAGTTGTGTTACTTTCAGCGTAGTTACTTGACTATAATTGAAATTTTAATGAAAATACTGCTGCTAATTTTACGATTTTCTAGGTATTTACCCAATTCTTTATACAAAAATCAGATGTGA
This sequence comes from Dolomedes plantarius, assembly GCA_907164885.2. Taxonomy (NCBI): domain Eukaryota; kingdom Metazoa; phylum Arthropoda; class Arachnida; order Araneae; family Dolomedidae; genus Dolomedes; species Dolomedes plantarius. Next base: position 90,065,184 of record OU015502.1, read on the forward strand.
ATATTTTTGAATAAATATATTTTAATTGTAAAGACAAAATTCAGGAAATAACCTGTATGTTGCAAATGAGTGACTAATAATGTACGCTAATCTTAGCGACATATCGTCATATACGATATTATGACTTCTCATCGTGTGCTTCGAATGAGATTTTCTAATCATCGTGAGATACGTTAAATGATAGATACAATTATATTCAAAACTAAATTAGGTACTTTAGATTAGAAAAATTATTATTAGAAGGTTTTCCTCCAAATTTAATTTAATCATACATATTTTTGAAAGTATCTGTATAAACTTTGGAATATATGAACATGTTTGTTAACTTGATACACACACACAACACAAACACACACACACACACATAAATATATATATATATATATATATATCACACTTAATGGCCGTTCTTACAAAGGGGGTATGAAATTTTCCGTTCTAAAGAGGGAATCGAAAAAATGGGCCCCTTAAGCTAATGGTTATATATATATATATATATATATATATATATATATATATATATATATATATATATATATATATATATATATATATATATATATATATATATATATATATATATATATATATATATATATATATATATATATATATATATATATATATATATATATATATATATATGTGTGTGTGTGTGTGTGTGTGTGTGTGTATAAATATAATTACTATGTTCTAATTTCTTTTAATAATTTATCTCATTTTAATTCAGATACAATATAACATCTATTCGCAACCTTACAATACAGAAAGTACAAAAAAAAATACCATCTGCCATCGACTGCAACAGATTTATTGAGCAAATACAGAAACTTATGGATAACAAATATAAACATAACTGAAGAAATTGCGATCTGAAGCCAAAAAAGTATCCTGTTTGCTTCCGCAGTTATATTGATATTTATACAAGAAAAGAAAATCTTACATTATGAGGATTGGAACATCTTATTTGTCATAACATATATGAAAGTCGTGTTTTTATCATGTTCGTAATTTTCTTTCGTAAGCAGTCGGCCTCTGAGGGAAAAAAAATATTTTAATGGAATTGATTAGTGTACCATAGGTATATGTAAGGATGCATTTACAGTAAGGTTTTACTGATAAAATTGAGGTAAAATGTCGAAATAAAAATAAGTTTTAAAACTTTACGAAAATAGATAAGAGAAATGACTCGAACTAAAATTTATTCTAACAAAATATTTATTATTAAAGAAAATATTACACTTTATAGTAATTCTATATTTAAAAGAGAGTAATCAATGCAAACTTCTGATATTAAATGCTTAAGAGATTTAACAGGAAATTTTGATAATGAAATGCATTTTACAAGAAACTTGGAGTGTTCAGAATTGAAGTGAAACAACTCCATTCATTGCCTATTTCGTACCAACATTGCCATGATACAGTAAAATCATCCTATTTTTCAGTGCAATAGAGAACCATATCCTAGCATATAAGAAGGCATTATTTGAAAAGTGGTCCAAATCAACTTTTAAAAAATATTGAGTTAGTCTCACTTTCATGGTCATACAAGTCATTTCTATGTTATTTTAAAACTGGTACACCTCCAGTGTATATCTGCTGCCAACAGAGGGCATTACAAATAAGATTTCAGCAGTCCTTTCTCAGCACTCATTAGACTTTAAGGCTCTGTATCTCAAAATGAGCAAGAATGGAGTTGGACCATTATTCAAATAAGGCTCTCATATATATATCACGATTTTAAAGCAGAAAAGGCAAAAAAAAAATTCAATGGAGGATCAATACAGTTGTTCAACTAAAAGTATTAGTTTCATCAGAACTGACTCTCATGGACTTGGCTTACTTTAACTCTGTTGTTCCTGTTGTTGTTCCTAATGTTTCCTGGCCGAAAGTTCCAGACCAGTTCCATATAGGCTTTGGGCTGAGTAGTGAGGCTCCGGTTTGTAATAGCACCACATGGGTTGGAATCCATCTTTTCTAGGCGCAACCACAATTTTAACCCAGCTCACACAGGGGGCGACACATAAAAGGATCATACCTTAGCACCCTCTGACATCACAGACGGACTTTCCAATCTACAGATTTTACGTGCCCATATACAGTCTAGACACGATGGTATTTAACGGCGCATGTCGGGATTCGATCCCCACACTCTCAGTACCGAAAGAAATCTCAGTACCGAATTTTTTAACGTAGGATTACGTCCCTCCCTAACGGTCCTCCGGAAAGCAAA
>OU015502.1:90067916-90109207 GCA_907164885.2 Dolomedes plantarius
TCTTTTTCTTTTTCATAAATCTCAAAAAATAAATTTCCCACGGCTTAAACGTAAATATTTCGCACCGATTAAAACCTTTAAAAAATTAAAATTTAAAGAAATGTGTTTATAATAAAATCGTAGTAATTAATCTGTAGTATTAATTTTAATTTTTATCAGTACAGTAGAAAATTTTTTTTCTTTTATTTCATAAATTTCAAACAATAAATTTCCAACGGCTTAAACGTAAATATTTTGCACCGATAAAAATCGTTAAAAAATTAAAATTGAAAGAAATGTGCTTATAATAAAATCACAGTAATTAATCTGTAGCATTAGTTTAAATGTTTTCAGTACAGTAGTAAATTTCTTTTGTTTTATTTCATAAATCTCAAAAAAATAAATTTTTCACCTGTTAAACATAAATATTTCGCACCGATAAAAATCGTTAGAAAATTTAAATTGAAAGAAATGTGTTTGTAATACAATCGTTGTAATTAATCTGTAGCATTAATTTATTTTTTTACAGAACAGTAGTACATTTCTTTTCTTTTATTTCATAAACCTCAAAAAGTAAATTTCCCACGGCTTAAACGTAAATATTTCACACTGATAAAAATCGTTAAAAAATTAAAATCGGAAGAAATGTGTTTATAATAAGAAGGTAGTAATTAATCTGTAGCATTAATTTAAATTTTGCAGTACAGTAATAAATTACTGTTCTTTTATTTCTTAAATCTCAAACAATAAATTTCCCACGGCTTAAACGTAAATATTTCGCAACGATAAAAATCGTTAAAAAATCAAAATTCAAAGAAATGTTTTTATTATAAAATCACAGTAATTAATCTGTAGCATTAATTTAATTTTTTTCAATGCAGTATTAAATATCTTTTCTTTTCTTTCATAAATATCAAAAAATAAATTTCCACGGATTAAGCGTAAATATATCACATCGATAAAAATCGTTAAAAAATTAAAATCGAAAGAAATGAGTTTATGAAAAGAAAGTAGTAATAAATCTCTAGGAAATTTGTTTTCTTTTATTTCTTAAATCTCAAAAAAAAAAGTTTCACGAGGCTTAAACGTAAATATTTTGCTCCGATACAAAAAAGTTGCTAAAATAATAAGGTGTATGGTTTGTGAAAGTTATGTCTTTAGTCAAAACGCAGTAATTCATCTATAAGATTAATTTGAATTTTTGCAGTACAGTAGTAAATTTCTTTTCGTTTATTTCATAAATCTCAAAAAATAAATTTCCCATGGCTTAAACGTAAATATTTCTAATCGATAAAAATCATTCAAAAGTTAAAATTGGAAGAAATTTGTTTATAATAAAATAGTAGTAATTAATCTGTAGCATTAAATTAAATTTTTACAGCACGGTAGTAAATTTCTTTTCTTTTATTTCTTAAATTAAAAATAAATAAATTTCACATGGCCAAAACGTAAATATACTGCCCCGATAAAAAAAGATTGAAAAATATAAGGTGTATGGTTGGTGAAAGGTATTTCTTTATAATAAAAATGTAGTGATTATTTTATAACATTAATTTGAATTTTTGCAGTACAGTAGTAAATTTCTTTTCTTTCATTTCCTAAGTCTCAGAAAATAAATTTTCCGTGGCTTAAATATAAATATTTTGCACCGATAAAAAAAAAAAAGATAATGTGTATGGTTTGTGAAAGGTATGTCTTGAAAATAAAAACGTAGCAATTAACATGCAACATTAATCTGAATTTTTACAGTACAGTAAAAAATCTTTTTTTTCCCATTTCATAATTCTCAGAAAATTAATTTTCATCGACTTAAATATATTTTGCGCCGTTAAAAACGTTGAAAAAAATGATAAGGCATATGGTTTGCGAAAGGTATGTATTTATAAAAAAATGTTGTAATAAATCTGCGACATAAATTTAAATTTACACAGTACAGTAACAAATTTCAATTTTTTCATTTCATAAATCTTAGAAAAGAAATTTTCCACGGCTTAAACGTCAATATTTCGGACGATAAAAATCGTTGAAAAATAAGGTATATAGTTTTTGAAAGGCACATCTTTATGGTAAATACGTAGTAAAATATCTGTAACATTAATTTAAATTTGTTCAGTAAAGTAGCAAATATCTTTTCTTTCATTTCATTAATCTCAGGTAAGAAATTTTCCGTTGCTTAAATGTAAATATTTTGCACCGATATTTTTTTTTGTAAAATATGATAATGTGCATGATTCTGAGAGAAATGTGTTAGGAAGCTTAAGGGTTAATATTAGGGTGCGTATTAATTCAAATTAAAACGCACACGTCTTAAACCATCTAAGAGTTTCATATGTATTTTTCCGTCACATATTTTCAAGTTGTAGAGTGTTTATGATAGACTGTTTTATCCTCAATTTGGAGTTCAAAAGTGTCTCACATGGTGCAATATTGACCGTTTGGAATATCAAACTCTAAAAGAATACTGCGTCAGATACGATTTATCCAGCTTAAAGGAAGTTACAGAAAAAAAAGGTTCAAACTCTTACAGGGTTAAAGGATAGAAAAAAAATCAGAATATCTTGATGTAATTATGTGCTTGTGTTTTTTGCTCTATATTCATGAAATTGTTTCCATGATTTTTGATTTGGAAAAAAAAATAAAGGAATATTTTTCCCGAGAAACAAAACTTTCTTTTGAGAAATATTTTTCCCATTTTAATCACTTTAAGTGATTAACATTTTGTAAAAGTTTACTTTTCATAGAAATCCTGAACATTAATTACTTCGTAAACTTTTTCTTGCATAAAATGGAAAAACAAAACAAATCGGTGCTTAATGAGCCATTGCTTTTGTTAATCTATAGAAGATTAAATATGCTTTAAATTTTGAATTTTAATATTTTTAAGGCCATTTAAATTTTCAAGAAATTTTACGTATATAATGACCTACATGTAAAGGCACAACTCCTGAAAAAAATCATTAAAAACGTGTTAATAAAGAGTATACAAATTTTAGAGTGACTGGAACTTTGACTTTCAGACCATGGTCTGAGACCATGGTCTGACTTTGGTTTTCAGACCATGAGCCAACAAGTTTCAGACCTTCAAGAATGTTTTGAAAAGAGTTTAAAGTTCCGGTGGCAGCAGTTAACGCTTAACGTTACAGTAACGTACTGAAAAGTAAGGAAGTAAGCCATTTAAGATAAGAAATATAAATGGGGAACTAAATTTCATAGCCTGGTCTCTCACTATTTTCGGAAGATTTGAGGTTCCTGATAACAACGCGAGAGATGCCATTCAGAAATCAAGGAACAATTAACAGAAAATTTTGGACAGAAAAATATGATTGACTAAAAATTAAGAGAAATATCGGTATGTCATATTTTGGACACATTATAATACTTAAACCATCTTAACATTTCCATCATAAGTACTATACATTTTTCCTGACATGCATTCCTGGTTGTCTTGAATAATGATCAGTAATGTCCGGTGATGATAAAATCACACGTAAAGTAAAATCTTATCTAAATCTCATCTACATTCATCATTCTTGAGCCAGTTTGACATTTTAAACGTTTTACTCTCTGCAGTGCTACAAGACTGCAGAATTTTGGTTAATAGCATTCACAGTCTTAGAGTAAATATTTACTCGCAACATAGTCAAATACCAGAGCCTCCGTAGCAGTTAAGCTTTATTGCGTCAAGGGTGTTGATAATATAAGTGTTATTTATTGAGTGACAGGGTTTCTGTATACATTGTATTGAATATTTCATAAAATTGCTCACTCAAATCGTTTGCCTACGCTAGATTGACATTTTCTTCTCTAATGTTGTTCTGAATTCCAATTTGTTATTAAAGTGTAACAATTCGTATCCAGTAATTTATAAGAGCATAGTGCTTTTATCGAATATATGCTAACAATAGTAAAATAGTAGTTTTCGATATTCGATTATATTACTGCGATGCCAAAAATTTATAATTATGTTGTTTTTGCTTATGCCCCTTGACCGACACTAACATCAGATCAAGTCCCGAAGGTGCTATGAAGGTGCGGCTCCTGTTTTTTTGTTTTTTTTTTAAATTAGCACCACAAGGGTCGGAGTCCGACTTGGCTAAATAACCGGTCCCATAATTTTGAACCGAGTCAAGTGATGAGACCGGAAGACTTGACCCCCCACCTTCAGAGATAAATTTTTAGAACTTGGAGGACATTGTAGCTACGCCCTATTTTACGTGCCCCAGCCACCAGTAGTGAACACGGCGGTAGAATTGCAGCGACGAGCATCGAACCAGGGACGTTCAGATCACTGGCAGGCTGCTACTGCGAACTGAGCTACCGCGCTCATTTATAATTATAATTTATTATTATTATTATTTATTATTTTTATTATTTTATTATTATTTTAATAACTTTTTAAATAACCCAGATAAAAAGTCAGTCTAACATAAATTTTAGATGAAAAACTCTCTCATGTTGAAAAGGGAAAATAAACAGATACCCATAGATACAGGCTCATTCATATTAATAGATCCATAGGTATCTAAAAATATTTAATTTAAAACCTTTTTAACATTGTTCACATATTGAACGCTTAGAAATCACGCAAACACTTTCATATTTATGTCGTTGATGCCATGAAAAAAATTTTAACATTTCAAGTCGAAATTTAAAAATAAATCTCTAAAGTAACAGAATCATACATTTTTAAAACCACAAAAGTAATGGAACCTACCTATATTCCTCTAGAGATATGTCTGAGTGAACCCAAAATTTTTCAAATATGATCCTTTTCAATTCTGTTTTATACCTTGAGGTATATAATCTCGCATTTCAGCAAAATTCTGTCACATCTCATGTCTCCCACAAACGTAATACCAATGTAATACGAATGTAGAATTGTAATCCGATTAGAGAACCGATAGTATCAACCAATCTTTACTAAACCAAAATCTTTATTTCGTCTTATCTTTCCACCGTACCGTCCTAGCATATTGCAAAATAAGCAACGGTATACCTATGGAGATTTAACTCTTCTTTGTATTAATTCCTCTGATATCAAAATCCGATGTATCACATATGTTTCGTATCGCAAAGACGAGGAAAGGAATTTAAAAGGTTTTCTATCATACTTTATATTTGCGTTCCCAGTTTCAGGAAGTGGAAAAAAAAAACTTTTGCAAATACGGAACTGTTTGCGTACTTTGAAGCAAAATCTTACTTTGTTATTTTTACGGTGGGTAATATAAAAAAGTTTACATTTGTAGAATTTATAAATATGGTGTCCCCACTTTGTCTGATGTATGATAGAACGCAGATGATATATGTTAATGGGGTAAAAAACATTTGCATCTCATCATGTCGAAATGCTTAAGTTCGATTTTATAAGGGGATATATTTTAATCTATTATAATAATATACAGGGTTGAAGCAGAATAGGGCAGTTTAAAAGAGAGTTTAGTTTTTTTAGCAAAAAAATAGGTATGTTTTAAGTGGATATTTTCTTTCAATATTTTGAAATCTTAATTTGAACGTATATTTGTTCAATACATTTATTAGATCATGTGTATTGCATAGATATGGTGTATTATATAAAAATCGTTCAATATATAAATATTACTGTGAAAGATGCGGTCAAATATTTTTAACACTACACAATACTCATTTAAAAAAAACTAATTTTTTTCATATATTTTATTACTAGATTCAATGACAAAATTTCTAGGCTTTTTGAAGAATATTAAAACCTTTATAAACTCAATTCTTTTATAACTAACAAGAATAAAAATTCAATTTCCAATTGCAAACTATAGTAACGTCATTTATTTATTAGATATAAATTTGTATCCAAAAGAAATTAAGAAGTGTAAACTTTGTAGCCGGTTCTAGAAATTTTGTGACAAATACACTGCAAGTTCTTTAGTCCACATAGTTTGGATGCACGATTCCTATTAAAAGCAACAGAAGCAAGGTTCCAATAGCTTACAGTACCATACGAAGTAAATTCTAGAGAAATAGAAAGCTTATTGAATAAACTTATGATGCCTCAAATTCATCTCTCCATGTAAGGGCTAAAAATGTTTGACGTATTTTTTTTGTTTGCAATAAGATCGTAATTCACGCATTTGTCTTTAATTTGTGCCACTCTCAAAGACCACAGTATTCTTATCGCAGTCAATCATAGTTTTCTCTCATATAAGAAAATAACAATCCCTAGAATGAAAAACAAATCACCCCATATTCGGCATCACAGCTCGATTTTGAGCTATAGAACAACTTTTTCTATACTACGGAAAAATTTTATCGCTGATCACTGCGATATAGTGTCGCCACTAAGGCAGAGATAAAATGAACCCCATATCCTGTTAGGAAATCTTAATTTATATTGGTGGGTGCATTTGTAAAAGCCATTCTGTCAAACCTTCAGTTTTGGGGCCAACAAAAAAAGGGACTATGTCTCAAGTGCCAATAGCACAAACACACCTTACACGATATCCGGTGACTCTAATTAACAACTTAGCAAACGTAAAAATGATTATCCTTACAACTATTGAAACATTCCAGTTTTACCTTTATTTAGTACATACACGAGAAAATGCAGTTATAAAGTGATTGTGAATGCAGTCTTTTATATTCAACACCTCAGTGAGTGTGAAACACAAGGCAGATCACAACTTTAAATTACAAATCAGATGAGTTGTAATAATTAACTAAGAAATGAGAAGCTTTTCTTTAGCATGTAGAATTAAATAACTGCTTAATCTTCCTGTACTATTGAACCATTTCGAACATTGTAACATTTCGAAATATTAAATACTTCACATAAAGTTTTCACTTAAATGAAATTTTATTGAAGACAAATTTAATTATAAAGGTTCCTCTCTTTTATACATTGAAAAACGTTTCTGGCACGTGTGTGTCATATTTTACCTTACATGTCTTATAAACGTAAAAAATCTGCTTAAGGATGGAAAAATGCAATAAATCTAAAAACATCAAACTGAAAAGTAAATTCATCCTTAAAAAGTACACATCTCTTTGAATATTCAAAAAAGTTTCCCAAAATTTCGTCCTCGATATACATACAAGATTTTATATCCATCAACCCACGGGAATGTTTTTCAACGCAACATTTTTAAAATCCAGTATTTTCTTCTGAATGCATCAACTTTCGTGGAAGTTCAGGCTTTACTCAAACATTTTTTTCCCCGGAATATCCTTTTCGGTCGTTAGTATTTCATCACCGCCAAAATTATGCTAGCTTGCCAAAATCCAGCACTTCTACACTAGCTTAAAAATTCCCATTCATTGCAGAAGAGTGAACTGAGAAACTGCTGAGGGGGGGAGGGACTTCAGATGTGTATAGGAGAGGGGAGGGCGTAATTCCTTCATCGGATGAATTCGGGGCACCCGATGCATTTGGATGGGTGCCAGGGCTTTGCAGTGGTTCCTGAATACGTGACGTCATAGTCGCAATGTCCCAAATGGAGCCCGCATTGGCACAGTTTTCAAAAGTTTTTACCCATGAGGGGGAATTTTAATATAGACTCTCCGCCTTAAAAACGGACATTATGTCTTAATTTAAAGCTTCAGGGGTCTTAGCGAAATTTTTAATTGGTTTATATCGATCGACTTTGCCTAAGTTTCCCAAGAGGCAGACTTATCTTTCAAACTCTCGTTACTAAAGAAGTAAGCAATGGAACATTGGTTCAGATCCTGAAAAGCCCAAGGACCATTTAGGAAAAGGATCTTATTTTTCTATAATATTCCCATAATAACTACATTACCTATCACCCGTGAAGTTCCTCACAAATCTTAGATAGTAAAAAAATATAATCAATTTCAGTGGAACAAAGAATTATTTTGAAGTATTTAAATAAACATTTCAATTCCATACCAGTTTCTCATTATTCTTTTCTTGGTCCACATTCTTCATAGGAAGTAACTAGATCTCCTATTACCGGTTGTACCACTCACATAGATATATAAGAATTAAAGTTCATTTCAGCAAAAGGAAGGTTTATTTCAATTATGTGCTTGTTCATCACTATTTTCCTCTTACTCCTTATTCTTTTTCGATAGTAACTAGACCACTTATTGTCCACTGAGTCACCTACAATTTTCAGAACTAAAGTTAATTTCAGTGGAATGAAGGTTTATTTTGAAATACTTTAACTAAATATTTTAGTTCTATAATAATTCTATTCTTTTATATCATTCCTTTTTGGTAGTAAAGAGACCAACAATTACCAGTTTCGTCACCCACAATTTACAGATATTAAAAATTAAAGATAATTTCAGCAAAATGAAATTCTGTGCTTATTCATCACTATTCTCTCCTTGCTCCATACTCTTTATCGGTAGTAACTAGACCACCTATTGTCTACTGAGTCCCCTACAATATCCAGAACTAAAGTTAATTTCAGTGGAAGGAATGTTTACTTTGAGATATGTTAACTAAATATTTTAGTTCTATACTTATTCTATTCTTTTATATCATTCCTTTTCGGTAGTAACGAGACCAAAAATAATCGGTTCTATCACCCACAATTTATAGATATTAAAAAATTATAGTTTTTTCCAATGAAGTAAGCACTTTGTCTAGTACGACATTCGCCCATCCACACCACAAATTTCTTGACTTCTTTATTATGGGGGCAACATATAGGATAGCCAACATAGCTGCATAATCGCAACCTTTTTCTCGGACAAGCGGGAATCGAACCCGCAACCTGCGGCTGAAAGCAGTCAGAGAATACCCGTGGGTCAAACTACTGCGCCACCTGACCTTAAATAACTAAAGTTGGTTTTAGCAAAATGAAGGTTTATTTCAATTTCCACGCTTGTTCATTATTCTTTCGCGGTATTAACTGAACCACTATTAGCCGTTACATCACCCACAATTTTTATATAAAAAAGTATTGTAGTTAATTTCAGTAGAATGAAGGTCCGTTTTGAGATATTTTAACTAAATATTTCATTTCTAGATTTCATCATAATTATTCAATTCTCGTTCATCATTCATTTTCATTAGTAACAGGACTACCTATAACCAGGTTAATTTTGAGGTACTTTAGCTATTTTTTTACAATTTTATACTTATTCATCAAAACTCAAGAACGGGAATAAATTCTTCTTCGTTATTCTGAAATTCATTTTCTCTGCGATGAACAAAGAAAATTCTCGGTAACAACATTTATTGCTGATTAATAATACTTTTTTCAAAATCCTTTAATATTTACATTTCAATAAAACCTCCTTTGATGTTAATAGAACTATATTACTGAGTTTTAACGAAGTAGAAAGAAAAATTCCTCTTTCAGCAGAGAAACGGCAGTAAAATAAATTTAAATGGACTATTAATATTTCTTTAATACTTAATAACGCGTGCACCATGAAATGCAAATAAAATTAATAACTGAATAATCTGGTATTCTCAATGAAGTAAAACTTTTATACTATTTATAGTCACATTGCTTACAGATTTATGATAAGAAAGGTTCTACTTATTGTGAATTGAGTCAAATCATCTGAATCAAATTTAGAGCTTTAGATTATATTCGGTTAATACATTTCAATAATAGTTAGCTTTTTTTTACATAAAAACCTCTTTTTATCCTTTCACTATTGTATTTGATTATGATCTAAAATACAGTAATTTCATGAGAGGAAACTCTTTTATAAAAATGTAACATCTGTTCTGATGTGTATCAGCAATTAAAGCCCAAGGATCATTTATGCCAATGATCTTCTTTTTCTGTAAGATTTCCATAGTAACTACATTACCTATTACCTGTGAAGTCATCCACGAATCTTGGATAGCAAAAAATAAAAAATTATTTAAGTGGAACAAAGACATATTTTGAGGTATTTAAATAAATATTTCAATTCTACAGTTCCTCATTATTCTATTCTTGGTCCACATATCGGTAGTAACTAGATCCTATATTACCGGTTGTACCACCTGCATAAATATTAAAGAATTAAAGTTTGTTTAATCAAAACGAGGATTTATTTCAACTCAGTATTAATTGCACAGTGAAGAGAATTATTGTTTCTTTGTTACAATAGGAAACGGTGTCAGTTTCATCATTTTATGGCAGTTTGGATTCTCTATTCGTGTTACATAAATTTTATATGAATAAAGCAGCTCTGAGAGTGAGCATGTATAATTAATAATCGCAAGTCACTTTTATCTTACACTAAAATCGCCGTACATTTACGTAACCATGTTGGAACGTGATTTTGAAGAGGCTTTGCAATTAAAATCGCCATTATCTTTTTCTGAGAACACTTATCTTACCTCGACTACCGTTGATGCAAGACGGCGATATGAACATGGTAGCCAAAGTTCATTAGTAGTAGTTGAATTGCAAGGTGTGTTTATCGTTTATTCAAATTTTCGTCAGCAAAGGACCATATCGATAGACAAAACACTACGAGTAGTTGATAGAGATAGGTTAGATTTGAGATGTAAAATATGTCTTCTATGACGTCAATAAACTTTTTGCGTTCCATCTTTTTAAAATCTAATTTAAAATCGTGGCTTAAAATTATCGGAATATACCCAAACTGCTACTCAGTTAATTCTTCAAACATTTCAAATGCATTGGGTGCATAAGCAAATAATTAGAACAGAACATCTGATATCTCTCATGTTGTCATTCGAAGAAACATAAGCTGTGATGATTAATTTCCACTCTCGGCCGCACAGATATCCCCACAGCTTTCGCTGGTAGCCGTATATTCTATCTATTTTCAATAAATTATTTTTACCAAAATGCATGAGAATGTAGGGAGTGGAAAACAGCAAGCATTCCTCCATTTCGCACAACGCAACTCCCAAAGCGGCAACACATTATCTCTTCCATTGCGTGCATGTTACTCCCGCGACGATACTGATGAAATATACTCCGAAAAAAACATGCTCCATGTTAAAATTTGGTTGCACTAAAAGGGAAGCACATACTGAAGGGATATTTCTGAAAATCCACGATAAATATTTTTGACAACAGGCAAGAAAAATAAAGAAAAATCTTTTGTAAACCTAAGGATTTTTCTGTTCAATAACACTGTAAAACAGAAGAAAAAACTCGATAGATCTCTAAGGCCCTTAACAAGAGGAAAGTATTTATTTTTTACATAATTTTGGCAACCTACTGATAAATATACGTGAGATTTGAAATTGCATTGAAAATGCCGAAGGTGGAGGGGTTGGTTCTAAAATGTAAGCGTCTTCAGTTTACCCACATGTTATGGATATCTGTTTTACCCTTCATATGGCAAGTAAGATTGCTGTAAATGATATAAATGCTTAAAGAGGAACATTTTGAAAACGAATTTTTTTAAATACAATATTGTAACCGTTTTAAATATGCATTGAGTTTTAAATATATTATTGTAACTATCCCGTTTGGAACTAAGCATTTTCCTTGATTTTATCTTTAATATTTAGGTAGGTAGATTTATGCCACTGAACACATCACACTTGTAATCTTCCGGGCTACTTAGTGGTTAGCGCGTCGGAATTCGACTCCAAGGTTGCTCGGTTCGAATCCTGACAAGTACCACTGAACCTATCATCATTAAGTCGGGCACGTGGACATTATGCTTCTGCTCCGGAAAATTCTTCCGTGAGGAATTTAGACGTGGGACTAGGCTAAGACCCCACCAGATGTAGACCATGGGGATACTCTGTCAAGTTTGTGTTGGTGCTGGGCTAAAAGTTGCACTCATACCCTTGTAGCACCCAACAGTTGTCTGCAAAGACGGAACAGCATCTCTTCGCCTAGCAGCCATATATGGACCAGGTTAGGAAACAACAACACAGTCCTAAAGGGTTTTCTCTCATTTAACGATACGTCGGCAATTATGGAACTCTCTACATTTTGATCTCAAAAGTAAAATATTCTTCTGAAAGTTTTCCCCTTACTTGAGTTTTCCCTTGCGTATCTTTTATTACTATATCAGGAAGAATAGCACCTTTAAATGAGTAAAAGTAAGCACCTTTAAAGTCCAAAGAAAATATGAATTGCTGGAGATACGTATGAAATATTAGTCAGAGGAAAATACAGTTAAAACTAGTGAAACATGTCAGGAATTAGAAATTGCCTAAGTGTTTAAAGTAACTAATTGAAAGTCAAACACAATTCCTTAATTCAGGAAGCTAATTCATCTTTCTTCCTTAGCAGATAAGAGAGACGATGCGCGTCCTTTATCTCAAGAAGAAATCTATAAATGCTTTCAAAATTGAATTGCGTTTTTATTTATTTATCGTAAATACTCTAAGAATTTTCTAATCCTCCATATGGCGTAGTTAGCTGAATGATATCAGTTTACTGTTTCATGTTTTGACGTAAAAGAGTCCATTCATGCGGACAATTTTACCATTGATTTCATTTGCCGGTTTATGTTATATTAAATGTTGACTTTAAACAAGAATATGCGATCCTAGATTTGCTTCTATACAGTCATAAAATTTGACGCAAGTCATTTTCAATGAATAAAAAAAAATTATAATTGTTAAAGTGAAGTTCTTTTAATACACTGTACTGTTAGTGCATAGTGCTTTTAATGAATTTCAGTTTTAAAAGAGAAATATTACATGATTTTTTAATGTCTGTACGAAGTTGTAGTTTTCTTAGAGATCCCACCTTGATTTATCAAATCATTAAGGCTTTATTCCCATAGCTTCCGGAGCTGTTCAGAGCGTCAACGATACAAGTTCTAACCAATCATAGAGCTCAAAGCAATGACCACGTGATATACCAAACAAATCATTGTTATGTCAACAAACTGGCCACCAACGGAGGAATGCTACGGGCCTGTTCACATAGAATCCGTCACAGTCAGTGTTAAAGATTCCATTGGCGCTGATTGGTTAAAAGGGTCAATGATTCGTATATGATTGGTTAACTCTGACGCTGACGGATTCTATCTTAGGGCTTGTTCACATAGGATTCATCAGCTTCAGCGTTACTCGTATTGACATATTTTAAACCAATCACATGCCTTAACAATTTCGTGGCTAATCATTTGGAGGTTTGTAATTGGTTAAAATATATTTCAATACGAGTAACGCTGACGCTGATATATTCTATATGAACAGGTCCTTAACAGGCCCTACGCAAAGCTCCGGAAGCAGTGGGGACATTGCCCAAGTCTCTAAAAAGGATAAGTTTTATTCCTAGCAGAGTGTTTGCGTTTTGTTTGTCGCATGAGGATGAATGACAATACCCTTACGATTCAAAAAGTATATTTCCACTAACTTTGCATTCAAATACTAATAAACACATCATATGCATTAGAAGAAATATACGACATTGCTACGGAAAGTGCTACAAAAAGTAAAAAGGATCCCCCAGAATATCCTGAAATTGAAATGCTCATTGAGGACAAAAAAATGAGGGTTTTTTTCACATCTGTTGAGCTAAAATGTTTTTTTACGGCAGTAAAAACCCTCAGAAGCAAAATCCCTTGTCACCCTCAAACAGATAGAAAATAAGACATTTCAAAGTGCAACCGTAACTTGTCAATACATTTGCTAAATCTCTCTTGGAAAAGGATTTGCTCTAGTTCTAAAAAAATTATTTGGGCGCATCAAATACCGAGACATTTGATCAAAAATCGGATTGCTGATCTATGGATGGAAGATTTTAAGAACGAAGTCATTTTCCAATTCGGAATATTTCCTTAGAAGCTATGACGAGCTACATCTGGTGCAGTGAAATTTGGAATATTTTTTAAAGCAATGGATTTAGATATGAGAGGATATATTCTTGAATCTAGATGAATGTTAAATTTTACAGAATTTGCTACCAATTCTAAAATTTTCTTTCGAATCGTAAAGGCACTATAATTAGATATTAGTTAACGTATAAGCACTTTTAGGGGAGGGCGGGACTTTTGAAATTTGTTAATAGCGTATGGCATACAAAATGTAAAAATGTATACTGTTACATTAAAAAAAGTATCAATAATAATATCAGCTTTTCAACGAACTAAGAGGTCAAAAGAGAAATAATCAATTTAGAAAAAAATTCCTATTCGGAATGTATTTTAACCAATGGATTTAGATATGAGGGAATGCATTCTTGAATGTACTTGCATGTTAGATCTTATTTGGTTAAAGAATAAGATAGATATAAGATAAGAATAAGTTAGCATGTTAAAGAATTTGGTATCTAATCTAAAATTTTCTTTCGAATCGTTAAGACCCGATAATCGGAAAGTAGTTAACATATAGGGATTTTTTAAGGAATGGAAGAGGGACTTTTGAAATTTGTTAATAGCACATTCCATACAAAATGTAAAAATGTAAGCTGTTACATAAAAAAGTATCAATAATAATGTTAAAAAAAATTAGTAGGATATTAGCTTTTGAACAAACGAAGAGGTCCAAAGAGAAACAATCAATTTACAAAAAAATTCCTATTCGGAATATATTTTAAACCAATGGTTTTAGATATGAGGGAATGTATTCTTGAATGTACTTGCATGTTAAATCTTAAAGAATTTGGTATCAAATCTAATTTTTTTTTCGAATCGTGAAGACCCGATAATCGGAGAGTACTTAACATATAGGCATTTTTTAGGGAATGGGATAGGGGCTTTTGAAATCTGATAATAGCGCATGACATACAAAATGTAAACATGTAAGCTGTTACATTAAAAAAGTTTCAATAATAATGAAAATAATTAGTATAATATTAGCTTTTGAACAAACGAGGGAGCCCAAAGAGAAACAATCGATTATAAAAAAAATGCCCAACCAATATTTTTGAGACCAATGGATTTAGATAGGAGTGGATGTATTCTTGAATATACTTGCATATTAAATCTTACCGAATTTGGTATGGAGTATAAAATTTTCCTTTGAAACATGATTTTAACATATGATAATATTTTTTGGGGTGGGAGAGGAATTATTGAAATTTGTTAATAGCGTATGGCATACAAAATATAAAATTATAAGCTCTCACATTTTAAAGGTATCAACAAAAATAGCAAAATTGAAGGATACCATCTTTCCAACAAATTTGGGGGTCCAAACATGAACAAATATATTTTACTGTTTGTGTCATAAAATGCGATGGAATATTCATGGTTCGAGAATATAAATTGTTCCCAAGATACGCTAATAAAATATCCAAATGTAGATAAATATCTCATGAAATATTCTTACTTTTGATAAACCCTAATCTGCAGGTGTGAAGTACTGACATGTAGAAACCTCTATGTATATGTATCCTAAAGCTTAAAATTTTCGAGTTTTGTCTATATTTTTTACTTTCATACTAAAGGTAAAATTTACAAGCATGTTCCAGGGATCCTTTTTCGAGTGGGAAGCAAACAAAACAAAAATTAGTCCCAGGAAAAATATCATTGCAAGTCATGTAGAAATATTATTCTTTCATTCGTTTTTAAATATGTAAATTGTACTGACATTAACTGGAACTTTTTATTGGTACATTAAAAGAAAAACAGTTTTTCGCAAGAAACAGAGTAATTGTACATTTCTAAGAAACATCTAGTTAAAGTAAAGTTCTCTTACATTTCCTTATCAATAATTACATATTTTTGAAGGAAGATTTTTTGAGCGTTTACTACTAAAATATAAATAAAACTCAATTAAAAAAATAAGTAAATAAAGGGTGTAGCATAACATATCTTTTAAAGTAGATTGATTTAAGAGTTTTGGTATTTGATTTTGCCTATAATATTATAGGCAAAATCAAATACCAAAAAAATTGCCAAAAGTCATTATATTCATATATATATATATATATATATATATATATATATATATATATATATATATATATATATATATATATATATATATATATATATATATATATATATATATATATGTATGTATGTATTTATATTATAACATGTTTCTCTATTAGAGGATTTCAAAGGAACGGTTTACAAACTATTTCATTTTTGAAAAATAATTTGATAAATAAAACAGCTTATTTAACAAAGTAAATATATTTTTAATGTGTTATTATATTTTATTATTCTCCAAAATTGTCAATAAAACTAACCATCAGAGGAAATAAAACACATAACGGAGTCGTTAAATTTTATCAGTTTATACCAAAAGTCATTAAACATCACCTCATTAACGTAATTTACGAAATCCTTTTTTTTTTGCCAGTGTTTAAACAGTAGACGACTTTCATATGAATTTTATTCCTCTCTCTTTCTTCATTTATCTAACATTTTTTTCTTCTACCCGGACTTCCCTACTGCATTACGTATCATCTCCAGAACATAATCCTCACATTGATTACTTACTGATAATGACACCAAACTAAACTTCCATTACCGACCCATCATCAGTTCTTGGCTTAGTAGCTCCGGCCTGGCCAGTATAGGAGCAAAGAATGAAAAAAGAAAAAAAACATGGCCGCGGATATATATGGTTCTAGAAATTGAGCAGGAAATTGACTTCACTCCGTCTTCCTGTCTTTTTGCAGTATAGGCCAACCCCTGCAGCCTCATTGATGAAGTACGCCGTAATGTTTGTAGAAAAGTGAAAAAGGTTAGGAAGTTGGAATAAATTGCCCTGGAGACTTAGGTGGATAGGGAAAAGCTGACTTACATTTAATGATTATTTTTTTTCATCTTGCGGACAGACGACCGGATATTTGTAATTTTTCATGGAGAGATATGAGAGTTTTCAGGATAAATATTGCTTCCTCGTAAAAATTTAAAATTCTAACTAAATGGGTTGAAATGATAATCCGTAGACTAAGACTTAATAATTCTGTAGCAAGAAATAAGCAGTGAAATATTGCACAATTTTTTTCTGTTTTTGTTTGGTTGCGTGATTTTTTTTTCACATCATAAAATCACAATCATTACAATATAGAGTTTAAATGCATAAATATTTTAAGTAAAACATAAAACAAATGAGAAAATAGATAACGGTTCTGAATTTATGGCGATTGTAAAACAAAAAAAATATACTATACATTTTTGAGTTCAGATATTTCAAATATCTGCTTAATGATTTGCAGGGCTATTGTAAATTATAACCCACAGTATTTTCAAGTTACAATTTACTAAAGAAAGTACTAAAGAAAACATTAAATCAATAAAAGAAAGGATATAATTTTTTTTTGCTGGTTTAGTTTACCATTATCAAATATATTTTGCTTGGTAAAAATAAACTAATTTTGCCCTTAAACTAAATTTAATTTTAGACTTAATAAATTTAATTTAATATTAGTCTATTTAATATTAAATTTTTATTTAATTTAATATTATATTTAATATTATTCTAAGTTTAATATTCGACTAATATGATAACCCTTAATACCTCTGTAGCAAGTAAATAAGGAGTGAAGAGGGAAACCATTTTTGCCCTTACGCTAAATTTAATATTACATATTTAGTCATATACTCAGATGAATTCTAACTGATTTTTTTACTAAATGTATTCAAATAATTATCATTTTTAATCACTTAATGAAAGATATTTGAGACAATCACTAAATGCTCTGTTTTTAGAGTTCCGTTTATCAAGTTTTTGTGAGCCTGTTAATCAGATAGAATTACTCAAAACATATATGCTGCCAAAAAGGCCAATTATATTAGTTTATTCAGTTTAATAAGATAAAATACCGATTTTGAGAAGTAATTGAATTTCAAAATTTATAAAATATTAAAATGTTCTATTCATGATAATAGCTTTACCTCTTATCTCCATTATAAAATTATAATGAAGGAGGGATTCATATTTTCATGGCATTTTCATACGTAAGTCAGAGTTTTGTACAACCTACTCTATGTCATTACATATTTTCTTTTTCTCAGTTTCCTTACGATTTGAAGTGAAAATAAACCTGAAATATACCTGACATTTTAAGGGAACTGCATGGTGTTTAAGAATTGAAGACCGAAATATTATTTTTTGTTAACCGAATGATATTTTTTAAATATATGTGTGAGAATATATATATACTCAAAAATAGTATGTGATAAACATTCAAATGTTGAATTTAAATAGGAAACAAATGCAAGTTTTTAATGCAAAAAGAAACATTTCTTGAAAAAAAACCATGCAGAAATAAATATTAAAAAGATAATGCGTTGTTCTAGTAAAGAACTATGACAAAATCACCTTCTGCTGTTATCGACAGATCCTATTCTTCTGCGAAATAAAAACAAAAAGCAATAATTTTAGCAATGAAAAGTTTCAGATAATTCTAGTCGTAATAAATCATAGACTCAATTTACTTGTCTGAATTGCCAATACAATCGTCCATTTATTAATAATCTTTTTGTTTGAGGTCATTTTCACCTTTTGAGTTAAAGCCAATACATCTTTTAATTTCATATTTTGACGTCTAAACGATTTCTGAAATGGATTTTCATTAGTGCTTACAAAATGTTACAGTCAGTTATCGATATTTTTCTGTTTTTACGTTCAGCTCCAGAAGAAGCTATACCTTTTTTTTTCGCTCCAAAATATATAGGAACAAGCATAAATGATATCAATGGCCTTTTATTGAACATTTTAGAGGGGAAAATAATATTAATTTTATAAATCAATCGGTAAGTTAAACAGTAAATACATTTATTCAAAACAAAATCTTAAATGGAAAAATATAAACAATCTTTATAACTTTTATATGTGAGAGTTTCTGAGTTTTTACAAATACTATTCCAGAACAGTTTGTCTCAAAAATTACAGTTGTAAGGCAGAGGAGATATGATAAATCACAAGCGTTTTGATAAATTCCTTTGTTTCGCTTTCAACAAATTTTTGCACTTTTCAGTGAAATGTACTCGAAAATACTTTAAAAAGTAAAATACGTTAAAATCATATATATGTGTCCAAAACAAAATTTTCACTCCATAGATGCAATAACAATACTACCCAAGAATTTCCCTGTCATAGTTGCTATCACCATACATATATCAAGCTTTCTGTGACTTAAAAAGATATTTTTGGTGTCAAAAAAACAATTTTGAACTCAATAATTTCGCGGTCGTAGGTACGGTCAACATGCATATATCAAAATCTCTGTGATTCAAGATGTTGTTGGTATCAAAATGAATTATTTAACTGATGAATTTCGCTGTCAAAGATGCGATCACGTTATATACAAGGTTTTTGTGGTTCAAAAAGATATTGTTGGGTGTCAAAAAACAAATTTTGCATTCACAAATTTCGTGGTAGTACGTAAAATCATCATACATTGATCGGATAATAAATGTGGAAACATAAATAGTATAGCTTTAGCTTTTGTCTTTGTGGTTGCTTATCCAATATTTTATTAAATATTTCTTCTATTTTAAAAGAAATTCGAGTTTATTTTGTTCATTAACTAAAATAGAAGAAAAGCCTCAGCATATAAAATTATCAAACGCTAGATTACGCATCGTTAAAACGTATGAGGGTTACAAAGGTTCAGTGTTTTGCCAATAATGCAACAAATAACATAGGTAAATACCCATTAAAGTGTTTTGAAAAGTAGAATTTTAAATCAAAGGTACTGAAAAATTAACTTTTTTACAAAATTAATTTTAACTAATTTCCGATAGTATCTTCATGAAAAATATATCATAGAAAGTGAATGTATCGAATAATAAATATTTTATTCTGATTAGTAATAAAACCTTTAAACACATTTTCAATAATGTGGTTTCTTCTATTTTCCATGTCTAATTTGGTCCATTTCGTCAAATTTAGCTGCTACACATTTTATGTACGTATAAAATATTTCTAATAGGTACTTGATCAAGATGATATTTGCTTATTTGATTTTTTAAAAGCACATTTTAAGCAGGAACTAAAAGTTTTAATCTGATTTCCACGTTATAAAGATAAGTAAGTTATAAAATATGTACACATAGCACATGTAATAGGGTAACGGCAAGTGGCATGTGGTTAGGTTTGAAAACGATACCAATTAGAAATCCCTGTAGCAAACTGACAATAATTCTTGAGGAAAAACGGATTTACCACTCATATTACTTTTAAAGAAATATGAGTGGTGAATTGACTTTGTTATTTTGGTCGTTTAAATACTTTTACAAAATTTGTAGCTTTTGAAAATAAAACAGTTAAAACGACAGGGATGTGACAGAAACTTTTGCTTGATTATACAGTGTGTACGGAAATGAATATCCCAACTAAGCAGGTCTATTGAAAGAAAATTAAACAAAGTGAAAACTAGCTGTTTATAGGAAATGAAAAATAACAGTCGAAAGTTTAAATTCGACAAAGTTATAAGTGTTCGATGGAAGCTCCTTTGGTAACACGAAGGATATCGAGGTGGTACGATAACTCCTCCCACACTCTTTTCAGCATGCCTGGTGTGACGGTTTGAAAGGATGCAGATATGCGTGTCTTAAGGGGACAAGGGACCTTCAAATTCGATTTTTTAAAATTTTCAACTTTTAACTCTACATACAAAATGAGAATAATTAATTTTCTATTTTACTACACTGAAAACATTTAGAATTCAAAGTAACGAATTTTTGGCACATTAATGTCTGTTTTTGAAAAAAAAATTCAAAAATGCTGACTTTTTCAAACTGATCTATGCGCATTCTATATTAATTAAAATTCTTAAATTTTGTTTTTTAAGTTTACCATATGTATATAAATATAAATGTGCATTTAATATATATTTTTGTAGGAATCTAAAGTCTTAAATATTTTTTTTATTACACCTGTTATTTTTTATTCTTTTTCTTTATTTTATGGTCTATAAATTTGAAACATACTTGTGATTTCAAAGAATTATACACAGTTTTGTGATGAACACTTCAATTAACAATTCTGAGAAATTTGGAAGATATCAGAAGAAAATGTATACGCATGGAGCCTTTTGAAAAATTCTAGCATTTTTTAAAAATTGTTTGATAAACAGGTCTTATTCCTCAACAAAATACTTATTTGTGAATTTTAAGAATCGTCAATGTAGTAGAAAAGAATATTAATCATACTCATGAGGTATATAGAGTAAAATATTGAAAATTAAAGAAGAACGAGATTAAAGGTCCCTTGTTCCCTTAAGTTCGACAACATCGTTTGTTAGCGGTGGAACAAACACCTGATTTTTTATGTAGCCTCAGAGAAGAAAAAAGTTTTTACTTTGTTTAGTTTTCTTTCAATAGACCTGCAAAGTTGGGATATTCATTTATGTACACACTGTATAACAATTCAACTGTTTCTCAAGTTTTTCTTTCCTGTATTTCAGAATTCATCACTTTATCAGATGACTCTATCTATTATTCCCGCATTGGGTATAGTCTGCTTCGTCAAACAATAATGTAATATGATAATTTTCCTGCCCCTGCATGATTTCAGAGAGGGTGGGAAAGGGTACGATCCCTCCAGAAGCCGCTTCCGGGGTTGCTCGGTCAAAATAGAGATAGCATCTGGCTAAATCGGACTCCGACCCTTGATGTGCCATTATAAAATGGGCCCCCACTCTTTAGTGCTCTAGCCTATATGGACCTGGTCTGGATTAATTCTATCTAGGGGCAGTAGAAACAACGATACCACCAATAACGAGAAATTTAGTTTAGGTGGGAATCCTTGATTTAACTTTGGAATGAAGAACATGCATACTTCCGAACTTTTCCTATGTTGAAAAATATCTATACATTCATCTGAGACATTTTTAATATTATAGAAACAAATATCGAGAAACATTACTTAGTAATCCCAATTTATGTGTTTTCTTACACGTCATAACACTTCCTGCCATAAAACAACCTCTCTGCTCTTCTTCCAAGAATATAGTGATAAAAGAAACATTTTTATGATTACACATAAAGCAAATACCAGAAAATAAATATACAATCTGGAATTTGGCACTTCCTACGTGACGCATAGTATCTGCGGTTTATTTTTGCTGACTGCATGATGTATAATATAAAGATAATTTACAAAGTTCATATAAATTTCTTAGGCTCTCTTTTCCACTAATCCAGATATACAGTTTATGTTTCTTTATGGATTTATAAGTATTCAATTGATGTACAGGCTGAGCGCCGTTTGATTATTTTCTTTTTAAGCACGTTCCGTGTTACGCGATAAGAAACGTCGTCAAAAGAGACTCAAAAATTGTCTCACAATATTTTTATAGTATTTTGAAATATCTTGCCTAAATGGCTTTTTAATTTGTTATACAATATATTTATAGAGTCAACAAACCATGGAAATAAATAATTATTTGTTCAACTCAAATTAATTTTTCGGTGGAATTAAATATAGTCTTATCCAAATATAGCCTTATCCAATCTTATCCAAACGTGGGGAAAATTTTTGGTTTCCAACATATTGCTGACTTTTTACACTGATAAAGTTTAAAAGTCATCAAAACGTTGACGTTTTGCAACTACGTTTTTAAGTACTTTTCGCGTTACCTGATAAGAAACGCCATCAAAAGAGACTCAAAAAAGTCTCACAATGTTTTTAAAGCATTTTGAAATATGGGGCCTAAATGTCTTTTTAATTTGTTTTGCAACACATTTCTAGAATGAACAAAATATGGAAATAAATAATTTATTGCTTCAAATGAAATGAATTTTTAGGTGGAATTAAATACAGTCTTATCAAAAACATACCTCTTATCCAAATATAGTCTTATGCAAATCCTAAATATAGTCTTATTCAGTCTTATCCAAACGTGGGGAAAAATTTGGGTTTTCAAGATTTTGCTGACATTTTACTTACTGATAAAGTTTACAATTCATCAAAGCTTTGAAGTGTTGCAAGTACGTTTTTAAGTACGTTTCGTGTTACCTGATAAGAAATGTCGTCAAAAGAGACTCAAAAATTGTCTCACAATGTTTTTATTGTACTTGAAATATGGGGCCTAAATGCCTTTTAATTTGTTTTAAAACATATTTCTAGAATCAACGAAATATGGAAGAAAATAATTCATTGCTTCAACTGAAAAGAATTTTTCGGTGGAATGAAATATAGTCTTATCAAAAATATATGTCTTAGAGAAATATAGTCTTATCCAAACCATAAATATAGTCTTATCCAGTCTTATTCAAACGTTAGGAAAAATTTTGGTCTCCAACATTTTGCTGACTTTTTACACTGATAAAAGTGATCAAAACTTTGAAGTTCTGCAAGTATATTTTTAAGTACGTTTCGTGCTACCTGATAAGAAACAACGTCAAAAGAGACTCAATTGTCTCACAATATTTTTATAATGTTCTGAAATATGTTGCCTAAAGGACCTTTTATTTTGTTTCACAATATAAACTTAGAAACAAAGCTGTTTTTTATAGTACTACATTTTTTTACTAAATTAGGCTAACAAATTTATATAATTTACAAAATATCGAAATAAATTATTCATTGATTCAATTTTCTTATCCAAACGTCCGGAAAATATTTGGATTTCAACATGTTGCTGAATTTTTACACTGATAAAAGTAATAAAACTTAAAAGTCAGATCTATGTGTAAATGTTAAGAAAACAATTGCTTTATATTTACCTATATATGGGGAATTTATAAAAAACAAAACTTATATTCAGAGAAATAAACTTTTATAGTTATACAATTTTAGATTTATTACTTAGGTAATAGATAATTCATTTATTTAATCAAATTTTAAGGAATGTTGACAAATTTTTAGGTAAACGGATGCCTTTCCGATTCATGCTGAAACAATTTTGTATCAATTGCTTAGCATTCTCGAATTTCTTTTTGATATGTGTATTATCGACTGCTACATGTTAAACAATTCAAGATACTTTAACAATTTACTTGGGCATTTAAAATAATCCAGAAATATCTACAATTTTAATGGGTCCGTAAATAATAGTTTCGCTGTATTTCGTTTGGTTTGGAGCACTACAGTCAACTTTTGCAACACGAGGATTAAACTGACCAGGACCTGCTGCTTAATATCGATTCCGAAGGGCTATAAACGTCCCGGCCAATAGTGGGACAAATCCACAGAATGTGTGCGTCGAATGTGACTCCACACAGTCCACGGTTTCCACACGGTTTTAACTGTGTTTAAATTTAACAACTTAGGAATCTTGGACTCTAAATATAGGGTGTCTGGGCTAAAAGTATCCAAAAGTTATGACTTATTTTTACGGAACTACCCATTAGAATTTAAAAAAATATATATTTAAATAGAAATAACATCTCACCAAGTTTTAATATCAATCATAGATTTCTATTATAGTATCATAGATTTCTATGTGTGCACCTTTTGTAGCACGACTAACGTGTAAATGGTAATCCAGTTCTCTCGAAGTGTTTCGTAGCATATTAGGAGTTATTATACTTTTTCTCTTGGGGATTCATTAAATCCATTGTGTATAAACAAAAAATTGAAACTGTGGATGAGTTTAAGAAGACTATTATTCAAGCGATTCGTGTTATAAACTCCTGATATGCCACGAAACACTTGGAGAGAACTGGATCAACATTTAGACGTTAGTCGTGATACAAAAGATGTACAAGTCGAAATCTATGATGCTATGATCGAAATCTATGTTTGCTATTAAAACTTGGTGAAATGTTCTTTCTGTTTAAATATATATTTTTTTAATTCTAATGGGTAGTTCCGTAAAAATAAGCCACAACTTTTGGATACTTTTAGCTTGGACACCCTCTATTGTAGGTAGAGTTTTCAATCCGTTCAAGGCACGAATTTAATGAATGAGCTCAAAATCCCTAAATTTATATTAGTTTAAATCACAATCATTATGTTTTAATACTATTGCTTGTTATTTTAAGAAATCTTAAAGAAAAATTAACCTAAGCAAGGTGCAAATACGGCATCAAAACGTAATATCGTTTTACGTAAAAAACTACAAGGTGAGCCATAGAATGTTCATTGATATACTGGCCATTTGTCCATAATCTACATTCCATAAAATCACAGATTCATGAATAAATTAAGGGTAAAAAAGTTGTACAATAGAAGTTACTTTCCAGGTATCTATCTTTCCAGGTATTAGCTACTCAACTTTGAGATTACTATTATGATCATCTTTCACTTTAAAATAGGATTTTTTTGTAATACGTTACTTTTAGACAGTATTATCACACCAAAAAGAAAATTCGAAGAAAAATAGACAGTAATCCTTAAAGGTGTGGTAGAATTTTGTAAAAAGTTTAGAACGGACTACACGTGCAAGAGTTGATACACTAAATCCCTGGAGGACATAAAACTGATAGTTTCGACAAAAATAAATTCCTTTTTTGTTCAAACGAAAGACTTACGTCGTAGTGAATTTGCTTTATTACTTTTATGGAATGTTTTAAATCCATACTACTAACAAATAAAAAATATTATTTCTTGCAATATTTTATAATGTGATATAGAAATCTAGCAACTACTATATCATTTTCTCAAATTTGAGAGCGATATTTTTAAAAAGGAAATTCAAAATATCAGGATTTAGTTTACGGAAGTTGTTAAAAAGAAAGTACTTACGTTGTTGAAGTTTGAAAGTGAATTTCCTTCAAAATCACCACATAAATGCATAATCAAGTGTTCCTTATTTCTTAAAATAATTAAATATGTATAACCATCTCACGGAAGGTCTGGTTGTCAGGTTACCTTTATAACAATCCAGAAGGTTGAGGTTCGATTCCCGGTCACGGCATATATTCGTTACAAAATTACTAGATATGGAAAATGCTATAAATTGCATAAAACCAAATATAGTTTAATTATTAGCTTATTATTGAAAAGTTAAGTTGACATTAAAAAGAAAACGAAAATATTATTGGATGTCGAATATATATCAATCTAATGTATATTTAAACTCTAAAAAACCCTATATGAGTTTAGAAAAAAATTATCTACGGCAATGTTCAGTTTTATTTAACTTTGTGACCAAACATATTTGAGAACACGAATATTTTAGACATAATTCTGTATATGCACGGTATATAATTAATTAGGTTTTTCAAAAGGAGTCCCAATCAGCATCAGTAAGGTAGTAAACTCGTATAATACGCCACATGCTGATTCGGTAATTTGAGTTTGAATACCTGGACGTGACAGTCCGTCTTTATGAAGATGAAAAGGGGAAATATGTATGCTTACTTATCACTAAAATTCCTATACAATACAAACAGAAGTAGCTAACTGTCAATACTCATTCTATGTTTCATTCTGCCTGAATAAACTAACACAAAATGAATAAGTAATGATTATATTTTGACGACCCGGTAGTGACAATGTCTTTGTAAAGATGAGAAAAGGGAGAGTTGTATGCTTAATTATCAGTAAAAAACATACACAATACCAACAGAAGTAGATAACTGTCAATTATCATTCCATGTTTTCATTTTACCAGCATAAACTTACTCAAGATTAATAAGTAATGTTCTCTTTATGAAGACACTGTCTTGACAATGTGTTTATAAAGATGAAAAAGGAAGCAATGTACGCTTACTTATCACTAAAAAGATAATACAAAAGAAACAGAAGTGGCTAACTGTCAATACTCATTCTACGGTTTCAATCTTCCAGCATAAACTAACAGAAAATTAATAACGAATGCTCTCTTTTTGAAGACCCAGACGTGACAACGTCTTTATAAAGATAAAAAATGGAGAGATGTATGCTTACTGTTCCCTAAAAAGCCTATGAGATACAAATAGAAGTAGTTAAAAGAAAATACTCTTTCTATGGTTTCATTAATCCTATAAAATATTATTATATACATTTAATATTTATATGTCATATTATTTATTTACATTTATGAGTAACCGATATGACTCAGATTTAAAAAATATTTCGCTGGTGATGCAAGTGTTGATAAGATAAACTGACATTATACACACACACACACACACGCACGCAAATATATATATATATATATATATATATATATATATATATATATATATATATATATATATATATATATATATATATATATATATATATATATATATCATAAAATGATTACTCTATTTCCAGTTTGTAATGCTGAATTAAAAAGATAAAAAAAAGGATTGAGTAAACCAAAACGAGTCATCCAAATTTTTAACTACACTAAACGAGCGTTTAAAAGAGAAAAAAAACTAACTATTTTAAAGATGGGATCAACTTTTGGCAACCTGTAAATAACTTTCATAGAAGCAGTAGAAACAGTTTTCTTGTTCCATGGTAATAATCGGAAGCAAGAATTTAAGAGTTCCCAACGTATACAGGAAGATTTTCCCATAAAACTTTCTATAATAAAAAACTCAAGCTATCTATAGGGCGCAAAAAGTGGGCTGCACTAGTTTATGGTCGGGAATTTTATGAGGTGTTAGGGAAACCATAAAGTAAGATTACTTATAGGTTGTCGTATTATTTTTTTTTGCTTTGTTATTTTTATCATCTATCAGCTTCTTTGACCGCTATCGCCTTTTTCCCTTTTTTTGATGAAAATAAATGTTCAAATCTAAGCATAGTTGCCTATGTTGTTTCAAATGCAATTTGCATTTTTATACGTATATATACTCACTATGTAATGAAAATATGTTTTTTATTGAAAATTCATATAAAAAATATCGAGGCATACATCTTTCGCAGGAGACTTCAAAAATCAAGTTTGCATACAACTTTAAAATATTTACTCTTGAATATTCATATTTAGTTTATTTCCTCTGGTATTTAAGAGTTCTGTAGACATATTTTTTTTTACTCTGTCTATGAAATGTCTTTTATATTGTCCCACCTGACTTAGAATACGCATATACACTCACGTATACGCATATATACTCACTCTGTAATGAAAATCGGTTTTATTATTGAAAATTCATATAAAAATATCAAGGGAAATATCTTGATATTTTTTTATATGAATGCAAGAGACTCCAAAAATCACGTTCATATACATATTTAAAATATTTACTCTGGAATATTCATATTTAATTTTCTCCTCTGGTATTTAAGAGTTCCGAAGACTTTTCTTTACTATGTCTATGAAATGTCATTTATACTATCCCACCTGACTTAGAATACGCATATACACTCACGTATACGCATATATACTCACTCTGTAATGAAAATCGCTTTTACTATTGAAAATTCATATAAAAAATATCAAGTCAAATATCTTTTGCAGGAAACTTAAAAAATCACGTTCATATAATCTTTAAAATATTTACTCTTGAATATTCATATTTAGTTTATTTTCTCTGGTATTTAAGAATTCCGTAGACTTTTTTTTTACTATGTTTATGAAATGTCTTTTATACTGTTCCACTTGACTTATATTACGCATATACACTCACTCTGCATATATACTCACTCCGTAATGACTGTTTGTGAGTATACGCATATATACTCACACTGTAATGAAAATCAGCTTTATTATTGAAAAGTCATGTAAAAAAAATATTAAGGCAAATATCTTTTGCAGGAGACTCCAAAAATCCCGTTCATATACATCTTTAAAATATTTACTGTTGAATATTCACATTTAGTTTATTTCCTCTGATATTTAAGAGTTCCGTAGACTTCTTTTTACTATGTCTATGAAATGTCTTTTATACTGTCTCACCTGAATCAGAATACGCATATACATTCACTATGCCTATATACTCACTCCGTAATGACTGTCTGTGAGTATACGCATATATACTCACTCTGCAATGAAAATTGGTTTTCTTATTGAAAATTCATATAAAAAAATATCAAGTCAAATACCTTTTACAGGAGACTTAAAAAATCACGTTCATACACATCTTTAAAACATTTACACTTGAATATTCATATTTGGTTTATTTCCTCTGGTATTTAACAGTTCTGTAGACTTATTTTTTTTTACGATGTCTATGAAATGTGTTTTATACTGTCCCACCTGACTTAGAACAGGGATAACAACACAAAAACTTTAGTTTGATAGGTTGTTGCTAATGTCCCCTGGCCGGAAATGTTCGAGAACAGGTTCATATAAGTTTTGTGGGCTGAGGATTACTGCTCTTGTTTACGATAGATACACGAGGTTTGGAGTCCTAGCTAGAAGCCACCTAAATTTTGACCTAGCACACCTAAGAGCCACATTTGTGGGAGGAGGGGTGTCGTACCCTCTCCCACCCTCTCTGACTCATACAGGAACTTTCCGGTCCTTCGTTCTAAAGTAGCCATATACGGCTTAGGCAAGGAGGTATTTAATTACCTGGGGCCATTTGGTTTTATTTAAATGTGATAGTTAAACAATATGTGGGAAAAAAGATGTATGATTTTCGGGAAAGATTTTCTGAGAGACGTCTATTTGGAATAAATCTCAAAGGATGTGTCCAAGTATATTCATAGGCAAGTTTTTAGCCTTTAATATAATAGTTTTCAGCAATGAATAGTCTTTTACTTTGTACAAGCTCTCAAAGATTTTATCTAAATGTCAAACACTTAACTATGTCAGGAGAACTGTTGTTCCTTCCTGCTAATGAGAAATATGGAAAAATAAGAAATCAAAGTTTTTTTCTGTTATATTCATTAAAATGAGTTGTTATTACGTAGAGATATTTTTTAAAGTGGCATAAAGCACTTTTATTGTAAAAAGAAATTTTTTATGACTATATTTCCTGTTGAATCTAAGAATTTTAGAGATTATATTATTCCTGTCATTACTAAATAAATGGTTTTAAAATATTATTCAAAGCCCCGGGGTATGTATATAAGAAAATATCTGGTGAAGTATTATTGTAAATATCACTTATCAATCAATACTATATGAACTATTAAAAACAAATATGGGTTGAAAAAGAACCTTAAAAAATTGATGCATGCATGTGTTGGGGCAAGCGAGGAAACAAAGAGAATTGGCCTTTATCATACATTTATTTGACAATACTAAAAATTCTTTTAAAGTGAAATTAATAATCGAATAATTTTCCCCTTCATATTATCATTTAATACATGAGGGATCAGACGCAGAGACAAAATATCCTGTCAAAGCAATTATTTATAGGATCTTTCGGGAGGCACTTACTACTGTTGAAGAATACAGCGATGAATAATTTCGTTGACAGGGGCCTACATCATGTCATATTCAGCATCCTCATGTCGGATTCCAGGAACTTTCGCTAGACTCCGAGACACCTCAATTGGCACTCTATATCGTCCGAGCACCAGGGAACAGCAAGCGAAAACTGTCAACCTTCTCCCGTTTTTTCTTGGAGGGGCTGTTGCCCGTTTACCGAGGCCATTTTGGCCCACCCCTTTTTCTCTCATTGGACAGTCGGCTGTCTTTCTCTTAGCAGTTCCTGCCCCAATCGGTCCCTTATTTCACTGCTTATGTTCAGAGTCTACCAAGTAATTCCTCACGATAATCATCGTTTGAAATACCACTTTGACCATTATCTGAAAGTTTTATTGTGGGCCATAAAATAACGTCACCATCTATCTTGGAATATTTTAGTCTTTTTATCGCTATCAATGGCCACACAGACAGCTTTTCTTTTACGCCATCTTAGTGTTCCTCAAGTCTATTTATTTTTTGCCTCTGATGTTGTTATAAGAGTTTCTTAATTGACCGTCTCTAGACCCCACACCTTGGTGAATTATAACATTCGGCGCTTCTACAACAAACATACAAATTAATATTAAAAATCCTTAATTTTCTCTCACAAATGTTATTATAAGATCAATATATATATATATATATGTGTGTGTGTGTGTGTGTGTGTGTGTGTTTGTTTGTATGCCTGAATTCACTGTTTTTCATATAATGACTGTAAACCACTCCAGTACAAAATTTTATTTTTCTGCCATCTAGACACACGAGATGAGCTGCATTCAGGACAAACTTTCGAATTCCTTCTGCTTACATGTAGTCTTCGGTTAAAGCCTAGAATTACATTTCTCTGTATACCAGCCTCGATCAATGAATATTCACAATTTCTATAGCAACGCAAAGTGCCTTAAGTAGACGTGCAGTTAAGCATGCATTTATCGCATCAACTTGCCGTGACAATGTGTTTAATGAAGGGGAAAACTGTTTATTAAAATTCAGTAACTTCTGCTGCCGACACGGCAAAAGACAGGGCCGCTCCATTGCATTTGTGCTACTGCTCATGAACAGTTGCTATCAGAGGCAAAATATTTTATTAAATTGAGTCATATCGAATGCCCGTGAATGCATATGGTTAATATGCATATTATTCACAAATAAATAATATATGTGTGAAGTAATATTTTATATTCGTTACCGAGCGTATGTGGTAGTGAATGCATTACTTCTATCTCAAATTGAAATGAATTTTCGAATAAAAAATATGTTATGGTATTTATAAATGTTCAAAAAAATTATGCATATTTAGTAACATAATATGTATATAAATACTGATGAGTTTATAAATATAATCAATAATAAACATACATACATATATATATATATATATATATATATATATATATATATATATATATATATATATATATATATATATATACAATATTTTTCCCTTCTTAACCTTTTAAGGGGCAGGGCTTGCACGGTGCAGATTTTTTCTACAAAATCTTGAAAAAATTTCCAATTAAAGGTTGTAAAATGTTTTTGCTTCTTTAAACTGATAATAGATGTCAGCATTAGCCATTGTTCTGCTCATTTGACTGGAATACATTGAATGCAAGAAAAAAAAGACGAGATTTACCGTTTGCACTGTGGAAACGGTGCCCCTCAAATGGTAAATAAAGTTAATTAATAGATACAGTGTGAGACTCCTGTAAAAAGATAAGCAATTTTTACTTTATATATTAAAATTTTTATACGTACCTTTTTTGGTTAAAAAATCAGCCTGTATTGATAAATATAGCAATTTAGCCTTAAAATCAAACAATTACATATAAACACGTGTGTCACTTTACTTGCACGTCACATTATGTATATCGAAATTATAGCGCTTATTTAATACTCAAGTTCACAAAACGTTATTCTAACAAGCAATAACTTTAATTTTCTGTTACTTCTACATAAGTCATTATAATATATTATCACAAAATATCTTTTGCTACTATCCAACTAATTTAATATAATTTTTCACATGACAGAAATTCCTTAAATTATCATTTTCGTCTATTTTCAGGTATGTAAGATTTCACAAAACGTTATTCCTAGAGGCGACAGTTTGAAATACATATTACTTCTACAAATTTTATTATAAATTATAACTACTAATTTTTTTTATAATTTAATGCAATTTTTTAATGATGGAAATTAATTAAATAAAATTTTGTTCTGTTTTCAGGTATGTAAGATTTCCATTGTGTTCATCCTGAAGGTGGACCAAGTCTATCTTTATATACTTTCTTTAAGGTAAATTTGATGTATATATATATATTTATGTTAATTGATTTATGACGGAGTTAAAAATTAATGATCTGAATTGAGCAAACAATCAAGGAAATTTTTTCATTTAATAGCTCCTAAAATGATATTTTTAAACTAAAACAATTTCTTAAAAAAACTAAAAATTTTTTTTTTATTTAGACGTATTCTGCTGGGATGATCTGGTAATATTACCAATATACGAGCAATTTATTCCTTCAAATTAACAAAATTTCAAACACATATGATAGTTTTAAAATTTGCTATGCCTTAAACAGAAAGTAATACCGGACAAATCAGGAATCATACTTGTGATATTACTGTAATAAATAAAATTATGAATATAGTATGAGCTCTATAAATTTGCATTTTTTGATAGGTAAATAAAAGTTTTAAAACCCAGTTATATTGCAAAATATTTATTTATTTTTTGTTGTAAAAATACTTCATGTTTATCTCAAGTGTTGTTTTTTTTTTTTTACCCCAGGGATATAGAAATGAAACAGTAAATTTTGTGAAGTATTTAAAAACAGGTTTTTTTTACTTCTCAGACTAAATGTCATATAATGATTTAATTGATTATTTTTTACATACATTTGTGACAGTTAAATATATTATGCAACAACGTGTTTTTAGATTAATTGAATCAGTAATTTTGAAAAGGAGTCATCACCACTTTTCAAAAACTCATCTCCACTTATCTCCAACTTTTCTGGGCCCCACCTCCAAGTTTCAAAAAATATCAACAAGTTATATTTTTGCATCGGGATTGATGCCCTGTAAACATAATAAATAGTAAATTTAGTCTAACTAAATATACAAGAAGGCGAGTTATAGTTTTTTGCTTCTCGTGAAAAAATTAAAAAATGAAGATGACTCCTTTTAGAAATGACAGATTCAATTGTTGTTAATGTTTTACTATAAAAAGAGTAAATTTTTAAAATTACGCTATATCAATAAAATAGGTACCATTAGACATTTATAAAATAATTATAGTGAAAAAACTATAAATATTTATAAATAATTAACGTTTTTTGGAAACATATCCCGAAAATTCAGGTAAATATTTATGAATATTTTTGAATATTATAAATATTTATGAATGCAGGTAAATATTTATGAATAAAATAAATGATTGTCTAAAATTTTATTAAAATGGAAATTAGTACCTTGAATGCAATCATTCAAGAAGTAGCCTAAAGATTAATTTTGCATAAACTTTTTATTAACTTGCAGAAACATTGAATTTGCAACAGTCTTTTTATACACACACACACACATATATATATATATATATATATATATATATATATATATATATATATATATATAATAGTTCCGTAACTGACAAACCGACAACGAATAAATCAAACAGCTGGACCTACAGGGCTGAAATTTTGCAAGGCGAATCTTCTTATAGTGGAGGGGTGCACTAAGAGAGATTTTTGAAAAATTCGTCTTAGATTTTTTTTAAATTAAATTTTTAAGCTGTTTTGAAACATTCTTTAAAGTTTGAATTGAAAATAATAATATGAGGGTTGCACAATATATATCACTAGATAGATCTTAAAAATTCCTTTAAAATGAATTTTTTTTCGAATCTTTACCTCAATTTTCTGATTTTTGTGAATTTTAAAAAATTAATTTTTAG
The DNA here is from genome assembly GCA_907164885.2 of Dolomedes plantarius. Lineage (NCBI taxonomy): Eukaryota > Metazoa > Arthropoda > Arachnida > Araneae > Dolomedidae > Dolomedes > Dolomedes plantarius. The sequence continues at coordinate 90,101,820 of OU015502.1, forward strand.
AATTAATTTATTAAATGCTGGTCACTTGGTTTCTTTTCTTTTTGTGATGCTTTAAATTAATTTTGCGTCACGTATATAAGAACAAAATAAACTGACAATTTTTTTTTTCTTGCAAAAAAATATTTTTTTGCGGCAGACGATTGGACATTATCTACAAAAATATTAAAATACAGTAAAATAAATGTACCTCAAACTGTACTATATTAACTGTACTATATTCTCTAGTATGTTCTATTAGATTTAATTTTAATATTTTCTTCTACATTATTTTGTCTGTAAAAATATCCGTTACGATTTCTTTTATAAATACACTTTCTTTGTTTTTTTGTTTTGGCATTAATTGCATACATTGATCGTTGTATTTAATTTGAATGTACTCCGTAGCGAAGTATGGGTTCTCAGATAGTATATATATATATATATATATATATATATATATATATATATATATATAACGTTATATAAAACATGAGTCAAAACGTTATGCAAATGAAGAGACACAGTAAATTTATTGATCCATAATTATGATTAATTTACATTTATGGCTATAGCAAACGTTATACAGCTTGATATTTCAGTTCATCAAATAAAACTAACTCAAGATAATATATATATATATATATATATATATATATATATATATATATTATCTTGAGGTAGTTTTATTTGATGAACTGAAATATCAAGGTGTATAACTTTTGCTATAGTCATAAATATAAATTAGTCATAATTATGGATCAATAAATTTGCTATGTCTCTTCATTTGCATAACGTTTTGACTTATTAAAAATTTGCAATATACTTGTGACATTCGTAGAATAACGGTCCATTTCCACGTAACCTGAATTGCAGTTTTCAAGACGAGCAAAATTAATTGACACTATCCCTTCCGCATATTTCTGCAAAATCGTGACAACTCTCATTTCTCACACCCTTGCGTCCAGGCGCAACATCCTATCACTCAAGCAAACTCATTAAGAGAACTTGAAACTCTATTTTCAAACTACATTTCAAAGCAGTCGTAATGAACAAGAGACAAAATTTCAAAGTTCCCCCTTCCAGGGTACAAAGCAATCTTCGAGTATGTCTGGAGTTTATGAGTTTCGTGTTGGCGTGGTTCCGATTCGAAGAGCTGCCAACGCTTAATGGGGTTTCATCACGGCAGATAACATCTAGACAACAAGAGAGCATTCTTTTATTTATTGTGGTTCTAAAAACATAGAATATAAAGTGATGGGGTGTAAATTAAAAATTTGAAAAAGTTGGTACCTTGCAACGTAAGGATATTTACTCTTCAGAAGTAAATTTACATAATCATTTAAGTATATTTACTTCCATGGGAATTTAGTAAATACATGCAAAATATTATTCAACGTATTTTTCAATATCTTTTTAAACGATATTTAAATAAAAATTAAAAATTTTAAAAAGTTGCTACCTAGCAACATTGATACCTAGCAAGAGATTTACTCTGCAGAAGCAAATTTACATAATCACTTTCATATACAGTAGATATCACTTTCATATACAGTTTCATATACAGCAAATTTACATAATCATTTCATATCCCGATAATCCGAACTTCGTTAATCCGAAAGTCCGCTTAATTCGAAACCAAAAGTCAAAACGAACTAAGGTTACAATAATTACAAAATATAATGAACTTTTTGTGTACCATGTTTTTAAATTTTCTGTTGAATCATATAAACTTGACAATTCTATGCATTAATAAATACTTTTTAAAAATTCTTTTGATGAATTATCCCATAAACTTGAACGAAAATGATCAAATGCGTAATAAAGATGTATCAAATGAGTAATCAATCGTTTAGCTCGAGAACTGGAAGTTAACTTGCGTTTAATTTTTCGTTCCCGTCCAGGCCGATAGATGGCTGCAACATTCTACAAAATAAAATTAACTGAAAATGAATTCAAATCTGCTTAAAGATGGCTAAAAGTATTAAAAGAATGCATTGTCACCGTGTTCTGTTTAAAATGTCTAGCTAATCGGGAAGTTAGTTCAAAATCGATTGCAAGATTTGCACTGGACAAACACACACACAAACAAACAAACAAGAAAGCGAGTTAATAAAAACATGGTAATAAAACTGCAGTGATACTAAGTAATATAAAGCATATTTCTGAAAATTACAAGAAAATTCAAAGTTAGACAATAGTAGTATAATAAAGTAGGACATATTAGAAAAAACAACACGTGTTTATGTTAATGCTAAACTGACTCTAACAGTAACAACGCACCTCTCCAACTGTCGAGCACTGTGACGTATTGTTAGAACATCTTACATTCTGCTGTACTGTACTAGGCAGCATTCCATTCTCTGGTCATCCATTTTGTCCCGAGATTTGGTTATGTTTAGACAGGTCTCGGGTCTTTGGTTATGTTTATGTCCTTATAAAATAAACTGTGTAATCACACGTAATATGTAATATTTATATAATCACACGTTACAATGCAATTTAGTTTATTCTAAGAATAATTCCGTTTAATCCAAAAAATTCGTTAATCCGAAAAGGGTCTGGTCCCATTCATTTCGGTTTATCGGGACTCTATGTGTTACATAGGAATTTAATAAATATATACAAAATATAATTCAACGTATTTTTCAATATCTTTTTAAACGATATTGAAATAAAAATTTAAAATTTAAAAATTTTAATTAAAAATTTTAAAAAGTTGCTACCTAGCAACGTAAATAAATTTACTCTCCAGAAGCAAATTTACATAATCATTTTCATATATTACATAGGAATTCAGTAAATATATACAAAATATAATTCAACGTATTTCTCAGTGTCTTTTTAAACGATATTGAAATAAAAATTTAAAATTTGAAAATTTTAATTAAAAATTTTAAAAAGTTGCTACCTAGCAACGTAAAGAAATTTACCCTCCAGAAGCAAATTTACATAATCATTTTCATATATTACATAGGAATTTAGTAAATATATGCAAAATATTATTCAACGTATTTTTCAATATCATTTTAAACGATATTGAAATAAAAATTTTAAATTTGAAAATTTTAATTAAAAATTTTAAAAAGTTGCTACCTAGCAACGTAAAGAAATTTACTCTCCAGAAGGATATTTACATAATCATTTTCATATATTACATAGGAATTTAGTAAATATATACAAAATATTACTCAACGTATTTTTCAATATCTTTTTAAACAGTATTGAAATAAAAATAAAAAATTTGAAAATTTTAATTAAAAATTTGAAAAAGTTGCTACCTAGCAACGTAATGATATTTGCTCTCCAAAAAGAAATTGACATAATAATTTTAATATATAACATAGGGATTTAGAAAATATATACAGAATACTATTCAACGCATTTTTCAATATATTTTTAAAGGTAATAACGCAATTAAATATATAATTTAAATAGTTAATTGCAAATTTATTAGTTAATGATTATGGATTTTATTCTTTACTGAAACTTTATAGCCGTGCATTGATTTATAGTATCAAATGTGTTTTATAAAGATTTTAAATTAAAGGTAGGACCTTTTTATTTTTTATTCAATATCATTTATTTTTATTTAAATCCATTTCGTTGTTTTTAAATCACGCCATAAAAGCTATATTTTTAATACATAAACATGGTATAATTTAGCAATAAATCGAGCATTATAATCTTAATTGAATTCTTTCTGCATAATTAAATAATATGGCTGAAAATTACTTGCTTTGCTCTCAATAAAGCTGCTTAATAAATATTATTTTAATAATTAGATCAACTGAATCCTAAATAAGATACAATCGCATCTATCAGACATCACACAACCAGTGGAGGGCGAATTTCATGTTATACTGCCATCCATAGAAAAAAAAATTCCGAGTATTTAAATGTTTAGTTGATTTGAAGGAATTTCTCCGTTTAAAACTGTTATACATAAATTATATGTTTACTGAAAGCAAAATGAAATAACATTTTTAGAAATACAAGTAATTAATCTTATAAATATTGTAATTATCTCTATTCGTTAAGTTCTCAAAATAAATTAAGTAACTACTCAAATAAAAAAATATATAAAAATGTGTATTTAGACGTATTCCCCATGGGAAAATCTAGTGAAATTACCTACGTACGACCAAGATATTCCTTCAAATTAACAAAACTTTAAACACGTCTGGTAGTTTTAAAATTTATATACCATAGACTAAAAGCGAAACCGGACAAATTAGGAATCATACTGTAATAAACAAAACTATGAATAAATATTATGAGCTCTATAAATTTGCATTTTTTGACATGTAAACAAAAGTTTTAAAACCCATTTACATTGCAAATTACTTAATAATGAAGAATTATTGTAATAAAGGTAAGCAGAATAATTTTCCAAATTGTACACAATTAAATAAATCAATAAAATAAAATAAATTAATTATTATTTAATTATTCATTTAATTATTCATAAATAATTCCTTCTATAATTGACTTAACTACTGAATTTGTGCAAAATTATAAACACGTTAACGTACTTCACCATTTAACAGTTTACGATCTCTTCATTCACATTTGAAAAACTACAGTATTTATGAAATTTGGATTTCAATATAAAATAAAGTCTTATTCTTTAAAGCCATATTCACTAAATTCATTCGGATTAGTTTAAAGTAAAGAAATCAATATAATTTTAAGTGTATTATAGTAAGTATCAGCATTTAATAATAAAAGAATTACCTATAATTTCGCGGGGCATATTACTCAAATTTACCATAATGTCTTGGAAGAAAAATGTATTTACCATTTTTTATTTATAATGCGGGAAAAAAGAGAAAATTTGTATAATATAAAATATGTCACTACTTAATTTACTTCATTTTTAATTTATTTATCTGTAAAAATAATTTTTATGTTAATTTTTTTGATTATCTTTTCCACATAATGTCTCATAACAGCGTGTTCCATTTATGCTAACATACTTTGCTCCTTCTTATCTAAAAAAATAGAAATTTATTCAAGAGATTACTTTTTGGTATTATTGTTTTTTTTTTCTGATTACAATCTAGAGTGTCAGAAAATAAATATGTTTATACACGCTTACGCTTATGTTTAGCGCAAACCCAAATGTTTTGATTACTGATAAAAATTTAATTACTGCACTACTTAGATTAAAGAATTTTTTTTCATCTCATTTGTCAAGTTTCATAAATAATGCCTTACTGATTATACGTATTCGCTATTCAGTTGCTTACAAAATTAATCTTCATTAATAATTTGCTTACGTATTCAAAGTTTTTTTTCTGTTAATTTAATCTATACTTGCATAATTTTGTGAGGCAATTTTATGCCATTATTGTTACCCTCACTTCAGTGATATTAAAGGAAGTAATTTGGCAAACTCTCATATAAGAATGCCCCAGTTACTAAGTAAGGAATAAAATCAAGTATCCTCGTTTATTTAATATTTGAATAATGAAGGGACTTTGAATACATAAAGTACGCACATAAAGTACGTACGAAATACATAAAGTTCATCTTTTAGTAAAACATGCGATTATACAGAGTGTATCCAAAAACCGTGACACATTTTAAAGAATTATGAAAAAAAGAGTATACAAGGTAGGAACTGGAAATTAATTCACAGATGTGTTCCCACATATATTAGAGTTTATTCTGTGTCAAAAAGTTTCAAAAGAGGCCGCTAGTTGTTCCGTGAAAATGAAAGTTGTAAAATGGCTGAAGTTGTAAATGGCGATTTTGCTATCCCACAAATTTCTTATTTACATCCCAAAATCATCTGCCAACAAGACGGTGTACCGCTTCATTATGATTGTACGAAACTTTTGAAATACGGAATTTCCATACAGGTGGATTGGACGAGATGGTCCCATCCAATCGCAGCCTCGAACTCCAGATATTACACCTCTTGACGTTTTTCTTTGGGGATTTTCCAAAGACAAAGTTTATTCAACAAAAGTGGACAGTCTTGAAGAACGTCAAAAACGCATAATTGGTGCAATTTAATGTGTTACGGAATCCATTTTGGAATGCACATGGGCTGAAATGGATTACCGACTGGATATTCTCCATACCACAAAAGGAGCACATACTGAAATTTATTGACTATACTAAAAGAAAACTCCAATATATAAGGTAACACGCATCTGGATTTCGAGTTCTTACCATGAGTATTTTTTTATATAAATTTTTAAAATGTGTCAAAGTTTTTTGAGACACTTTGTACTTCATTAATAGAAAAAGCAATTTATGTATTCAAACCTGTTTTCTGTTTTTTCCTTTACAGTTTTAAATAGACGATATAAAAATATGAGTAACTACTATATTTTGATGTACACATTCATTTTTATACATTTTTAATTGTTTGTATCTTCAACGCAAGCATATCCTCTACCGCTCGTGAAAGTATTAGAGAAGAGTGGTAAGAAGTCGTTTTTAAGAGTAGAAATTAGTTTCGCGATTAATTATTTCACTAACAATAGCTGGAATAGTAATTTGAAACTTGAATTTAGAATTAGCATACAGGATTTATTTCAATATTTAGTAGAAGTTAAATTTTGAAATAAATAAAGCATATTTATTTTTAAGGACATAATATAGTAAAAATTAGTTTATTTTACCTTATTGTATATTTGTTATTAATTAACCTGTAAAACAATGGATATATGCGTGTGTTGGAGCAAGTAAGGAAGACAGAGCATTGGCCTTTATCATACATTTATTTAATAATTCACAAAATTCAATTAAAGTGTAATTGCTACTAGCACAATATTCTCTTTCATATTAATATTTTACATACGAGAACTCCTAAGCAGAGGCAAACTATATAGTCAAAGTAATGATTTTTAGAGTCTATGGGATGGCACTTACTACAGCATGCATATATATATATATATATATATATATAAATATATATATATATATATATATATATATATATATATATATATATATATATATATATATATATATAGTTTACAAATGTAAATTACTTAATATGAAACAAAAAAGAGTAAATAAATTTTAGGCGCTAAGCTGCTCACAAAAATATTTACGATATATAGATATTTAAAATTAAGATAATTAAAAGGGCAGATGTGACCATATAATACTCCTCTAACCTGAAATAAGATTGGCATATATAAGCAAAAAACGGAATTGGAGGTGGTATAGTTGATGACTGGGGGGGGGGTTGTGACCCCCCAACCCCGGTTAAACATGTTTTAAGCCAGGCAACACTCCCGGAGGTCGGCTATAACACCAAGACAGTAATAAAAAATTATGAAGAGGAAAAATATTTTAGGTGAAATAGATAAGTTAAACCAGATAGTTTACTAATGTAGTCAACTAAAACATAATTACAAGATGAATAGAATGAAAAAATCTTAATAGTA
>OU015502.1:90109707-90134707 GCA_907164885.2 Dolomedes plantarius
ATTAGCCGACAATAACAGAAATTTCCCCAAAATCATCAATTTTCAAGTTTTAAAATACATAGTTTCATTTAATAAGTTTCCAATGCTCTTGTTTAACCAATGTTCAAATTTTCTGACATTCATAGCATTTAAATTATAATACAATTTTAAAAAAATCCTTCCTTCGTAAGTTTGAATCCTTGAAGAAAAATCGTTAACCAATCTTCATGTTTTACCAATGTCAATTTTTCTGACTTTTTAATCAGTTATTTTATAAAAAAATATCAATACTTCGTAAGTTTCACTACTTGCAGAAAAATCATTGACAAACTTTCTTGTTATATCAATTTCAACAATTCTGATTTTTTTACCCAACTAAATTTTAGTATACTATCCATACTAACTGTAAGAATGTGAATTATAATGAGTAAAAAAAATAATAACTAAGCTTTTGAAACAGTTTAAAGTAAATAAAACTTACTAATTAAATAACTAATGTAACATAAAACGTATTAAAACTACACTCATGGACAAAAAAATTAGCGCACCAAGAAATAATTGCGAGATCGTAACGAAACTTGCAATGAAGGTACATGTCGGGGAGATATGCAAATGATTAGAGAATGCAGCGTGATTGCGCACTACGCATAGCCGGTAGAGGGCATTGAACATCGTACTCTGTGGAGTATAAAACAGGTAACCAAAGCTTGTTTGAGTGTGCTGAATCATTTACAAAGGAAGAGCTGAGATAGACATGCCATTACGCCGTGTTCGAAGACAATATAAGCAGTTGTCGCAGTTTGAGAGGGGGAGAATCGTCGGGATGATGGAAGCTGGGTGGTCAGCTAGGCGAGTAGCTCGTCAATTAGGCCTCTCTGATTGTGTTGTGAGGAGGTGTTGGGACCAGTGTACCCGAGAGATGTCATGTACACGAAGACCAGGCTCAGGACGCCCTCGACAGACCAGTCGTCGAGAAGACCGCCACATCGTAAGAAATGCACGCGTACAGCCAACTGCTTCATCGGCCGCCATCCAGGCACAGGTAGCACCTTCACTAGGGGCCTCTGTGTCTTCTCGAACCATACGAAGGCGCCTGGCTGAAGGACAGCTGGTATCGCGGCGCCTATTATGTGTGCTGCCCTTGACGCCCACCCATTAACGCCTCCGTTTGGAGTTTTGCCGCGCACGAGGAAACTGGACTGCAGCGGAATGGAACCAGGTCGTCTTTAGCGACGAATCCAGATTCAATCTCGGCAGTGATGACAATCGTGTTCGTGTGTGGAGAGCCCGTGGTGAACGCTTGAATCCTGCCTTTGCTGTACAGCGACACATCGCTCCCACAGCTGGTGTGATGGTATGGGGTGCCATTGCCTACAATACACGGGCACCCCTAGTATTGTTCCGTTGCATCATGACAGCCCAGTGGTATGTTCATGAAATCCTGCAACCACATGTGTTGCCACTCATGCAACGGCTCCCAGGAGCCATTTTTCAACAAGACAATGCTCGGCCTCATACGGCAAGGGTGTCACAAGACTGTCTCCGCACTGTTACTACCCTTCCTTGGCCTGCCCGATCCCCAGATTTGTCTCCAATCGAGCATATCTGGGATCATTTGGGACGACGAGTTGAGGCAAGGTTACAGCAAATATGGAACGAAATGTCTCAAGACATCATACAGAACTTGTATGACTCAATGCCCGATCGTATGGCATCGTGCATTCGTGCTAGAGGGGGTCCAACGGAGTATTAACTCCTCCGTTCTTTTGCCTTTTTCTCTGAAATAAATTATCCCTTTTCTTTGATTTTCTTATCATTTACTTAAATCAAAGTAGTCATTACGTATGTAAAATTTCGTTTCATTTTGACGACTCCTTCTTGGTGCGCTATTTTTTTTGTCCATGAGTGTATTTAGAAGGCTTTTAAAAGATTTAGACCTTAAACACTGTTGCTTTTCTAAAGCAACTTATAGAGTTATATATTGGGTAATATGCTTAACTGAATACCTCGCCAAAAATCTCCATCCTTAAGCATCTGTAAGTTTCTTAATATATTGTAAGCTGTAGGCAATTTTCTGTCCAAGAGTACCTTTATAAGAAACTGTAGTTTTAGGTAGCACTATTGAAAAAGGGATTTAGTGGCTGCTAACGTATGCGAAAGTACTTAACTATATTAGGTATGCTAATGTCATAGACTTAAAGAATAAACGTTAACACTTATAGTACGTTATATTTTAAGTCGTGCTGTTTTGTTACGCTTAATTAAGGCTAGCACTACAGGAAATGTGCTACTTCGTTTCATATAGGTCTTAAATCCTACGAGGAAATCGTCTTTAGTAAGTTTAGTAATGACTCTAATCTGTCTAATCTTGTCTGTTCAAACCAGACTTGTTTTCAATCACGAAAAGACACAACGCAATTGTAATGTAATAATGACTATGTGCTACCACGATACGAAAAGGGGATATTTGGATTGTACGTAACGTATTGAGATATTTTATATATACATTAATAATTGAAATAATTATTAAGAAATCTTCGTTCCCACAACAAAACAAATTTTAAGTCAATTTCCCTGTCACATATACTATATATATATATATATATATATATATATATATATATATATATATATATATATATATATATATATACATATATATATATATATATATATATATATATATATATATACATATATATGTGTGTGTGTGTGTGTGTGTGTGTGTGTGTGTCTGTCTGTCTGTCTGTATGTTTATCTCAGATCAATATACAACACATATATCAGACACATATATTAGGCACATATCTATTAAACGTAAAGCTTTATATTCGACTCTTTTAACGTCTCTCATACAGAACTTGGACAAAGATTAAATTTATAGCTCATTATTTCAATATAAACGCGAAATTTGTTATATAATAAGATAATTATTTCTCAAAGTAATATAAGAAGGGGGATTCAAATGTCACAGCCATTTGACTGTTGTTCATGAAAGAAAAACCACAGACCTTTCAAATTCCAGCTCTGGAAATATTGATTTTTACTGAAAATGTTGATACTGCCGAATAACTGGCATGGATTTCTTAATCGGAAGTGAAGCGAATACAAAATGGGGTGGCTTCAGCAATCTGCACGATAGAGAATCAGCGAACAGTTATATCATATTTATGGTCGGTGTGAAATGCATATAATAATACTGAAACTTTATGAAGATGTGTCCACTGGCGAAAGAAGGGTGTACGTGTGGATAGATACGCTTAAAAATGGGCGAACGTCAATATTTATGAGCCAACAATCGATGCATTCCTGACTGAAAGCAGAAACCCAATTTCTTTTCTTGCGTTTGGATAGAAGAGTTACTTCAAGGGTGTTAAGGTGCATCTACACACAAGCGAATCAGCTCCTCCCGTCTCCCCTTGACAGATTTTGGTGTCGATTAGCCCCCCTCCCCCCAACATGGGGGAAGTATTTCGTCTCTTTGATCATTCGTCTTAAAACCACTCTCTGGATCACCTGAGTACGAATCATCAAAGTCACGAGGGACGCCATAAAACTTCCTCTCGGCGACGGGACCAATAAATCACTGCTTTCGCCTATACTTCACTCTCTGTTTCGCGAATGTGTGCTAGCAGTGTTAGAAGTGCATTGAAAAAGAGCTTGATTATATAAAAAAATGTCAGTTCTATCTGTGATTGAACTACGTATTTCACAATGTATCAATTGAATTATGTATCAATGAAGTATGTATCAAAGTGCTGTTACTTTTTAAAGCACCCTCGTAGTTACACAGTATTTTGCAATGCATATATTTTCCCAAACTTCTTATACACACTCAAATGCTAGGGAATCACATATAGACAATTCCTTCAAAATGCGTTTCTGTTATTAAGTACAATCCTCATTTAACTCATTTACTTCGTTAAAGTATTCCAAATCAATTATTCGAGACACCTTCCTAGAAAGAGATGATAAATATTTAGAAAATCTTGTTTCCCCAAAGTGTTTATCGACTGCCGCCTGTTTCCCTCCAGATGAATAATCTCGGGGTTGACGTGTTTTCCTGGGATCTCGAAAATCTCCACGTCTAAAGACTCGGAAGAGTTTTCATAATCTCTTGTGAGTGGGTTGGAATACCTCTGCCGTAATCCTTTCTCCAGTTCTAAGAGTTGCAATGCCAATGACGGAACTACTAAGTACGAAAGCATTTAGAAAGTATGGGTAGTAAGATTACTAATTTGTAATGAGAAAATTTGAGTGGATTAAGTTTCGTATTACTGGAAATTTCATAGAGATATAAAATAATTCATTTGATATGTATTCGTTCGAGTGCATGCATACAGACATAGGCTTAAACATATTTATATAAGCTGGCTATGTATATTTAAATGCGCACGGACGCACGAAAATTTTCTCTCAGACAAATAGTTTAAGTGGACAGTGGACATTCAAACCTAACTTTTTTTTTGTTTTGAATGGATTTGCTTGAAATTTGAATATGTGATTAGTACCACATATATGTAAAAGTAGTTGAAATTAAAAGATGAAATATTAATAATTTATAAATTATTAACTATTAATTATATAAAAAATTGGTCTAATTTAAAATGTTCCATGCGCATTTCTTCGTTAATTGGTGTTGGTTCCATTGGACAAATTAAATTAAACCATGATTGATCACCACTATGTTTGAAGACAAATGTCTCTTGGTAATTTTTATTTACAGGATACCTTACAGAACTAAGAATGAAACTTATTGCTTATTTTAAGCATTCCTTAAAAATATAAAGAGAAAAAAATAATAATAGTGAAAACACCCTTTTTATTACGCAAAATACCTCTAAATCATCTTTTCAAGTACAAAATTTAGAAATTCTGAGCTACGAAGCAAATTTTTTTCAATAAGATTTGATATACAGTTAAGTATACAAAACTTAAATTTCAAAGCAATATGATAATTAGAAATGCGCCTGGAGCAGCTTGAATATTCGTATGACATGATTTTTTTTATTTTGAGAAAAACACATTTAAAGTTATTGCTATTAGTAACCACATACTATCTAAATTAAATACAAATGCCTATAACTAGGAAAGTAATCACAGAAATTAAAAATTCTTTTTGCAACACATTGCTACTCGTCCGTAGTTTCACAATTCAGTAAAATAAAAAAAAATCGAATTTTTGGACAAATTTCACAATTTTGAAAGTCCACAGTCCCCTTAAATATTTACGAAGCATCCCTGTTTTTTTCATATACATCTTATATACTAAATCTTTCAACTTACCACTGTTATAGTGCTTTATTCTCAATGTGAAGGTAAAATCATCATCAATGTAGTTGTTTGGTTAATTGGTGTTGGTTCCATTGGACAAATTCAATTAAACCATTATTGATCACCACTATGTTTGAAGACAAATGTCTCTTTTCCACTATTTCCTTAGGGTAGCTGTCAAGTATCCACAGAGTTTCCTGTATTGCAGGAGAGACGTAAACAGGATTTGGAATAAGTTTAATTAAGGATAGTTTCACCGTTTTTTGTAAGATCTTGTGATTTCCGGTTCGATTTTCATATCTTTGCAACATTATGTTCTAAGTCTTTAAATGGTTTTAGTTAGGTTTATATTTGAAAATCCAATATTTATTTATAATATATCTCTCCAAGTCAAAGCTTGGATTTGAAATTCACATCGCATAGGGAAACAAATGACGTTTCATTATTGTCCTGGATTCTTTGGCCAAGACAACAGTAATTTCCTTATCTTTGATGCAAAAATGCTACGGTATTGATTACCTTTAAGAATACTATAGCAATTTATAAACTATGTCCCAGAATACTTGTAGACGTATTAGTCGTTTTATGGATTACTTGCGCTATGCATACGTCATATATTTATAGGATTAAAAGCAACACCAACATTGTCCAAATTCATAACAAAAGAACAAAATTCATAATCAAATTATTTTTTCCAGACGAAAAAATTTATATCTATGCAACGTTTACAATAATTTCAATTAATTTGTCTTTAGGAATTTACATGCATTTTTTTTTTCTTTTTAATCCCAGAAAACACCCTTTTAGAGATGTAGAGACCACAGATAATCGTGAGACCAATGAATTAAACAATATTATCGTTATTTATTGTTAAGTATAAAAGTTAAGTACTTAAATTTAGATAATTTCTTGTTAATTATTCTCGCTAGTAAAATTGGTGTACTTATCTGACTTATTCAATGTATCAGTATTATTATTCTATTGTTTTATATACGAGTATATATATATATATATATATATATATATATATATATATATATATATATATATATATATATATATATATATATATATATATATATAGTATGTATAAATGAATCTTCATATAAGTTTTTTTATTAAGTTCGGTAACTTAATTTTTTACTTGATAATTCCGTCCACATACTTTTATCAACGCTTTCAAGTAGTGGTCATTTAGAAATTTTTGAAAATTGATTGTTTGGACGATCGAATGCAGAGAGATGCTTAATATTTAGATCATATCTTTGACTTTAATTTAAGGACAAGTATATGGCTGCTAGAATCAAGATTGTAACGGAAATATCTGCGTATATCAAAGAATGTATTTTAGCTCATAAATACCATTTACATAATTGCTTATGCATATTCTCTTTTAATCTCATTTTACAAAGCCGATTTCCTACAAGCTCTGTAGATTTGAAATTCAAATACATTAAAACTGATTGTATTGTTTGTATAACATTTCTACGCTTTCTTTCCTAATGAAAATACACCTCGCTGCATCTTTATGTAGAAATACTTACCGTATTTTGCTCACACCCTTCAATTTCTTGATTGGTTGCGAGAAATTGTTACACCTATTTTCTTAGAAAGACTCAAGTTTATTCCACCAAGATAGTTCCAGATTATGGTGAAATCACACAAACTTCTTCTTTCTCGAGAGATTTGATTGACAAGATTTCTCTAGTCACAAGATTTTGTGTTTGTTATCTAAAGTTTAAGGAGAGGAAGACATTTTACACTTAAACGGTTAGACCCTTTCATTACTTAACGAGGAGCGGGAACTTGCCGTGGAAATGTTCACCTTTGTTTTAATTACTTAATATTTTAAGCTGTGAAGTTTTATTGATGCTAAAGTATTGCTTACATGATACTTGGGAATGATGATGAGTCACTAACTAGCAGCCTCCTAGAAACCCAAACAGTTATGGTTTAAAAAGGATATTTGTTCTGGTTATAATTATAACACTTAGAAAGACTAATGTTGAAACCATCGAGATAGTTCCAAATTATGGAGATATCACATAAACCTTTTCTTTCTCGAGAGATTTGATTGGCAAGTTTCCTTGCCACAAGATTTCGGGTTTGTTATCTAAGGTTTAAGTAGATGAAGGAATTTTGCACTTAAACGGTTAGATGCTTTCATTACTTAACTAACGAGACGTGGGCAACTTGCCATGGAAATGTTCACCCTTTTTAAGTAGTGAAGTTTAACTGCTGGTTAATCCTTTCAGGGGCAACAAACTCCCCCGTTTGCACGGATGAGATTTTTTCCTCCCAATTTTTTTAACTTAAAGAATCTTGAAAATTTTTCCAAATAAAGGTTTCAAAATATTTTTACTTCTTTAAACTGATAACAGATGGCAGTACAAACCATTTTTCTGCTCATTTAACTGGAATACATTGTATGAAAGTGAAAAAAAGACTAGATATAGGCGTTTGCACTGTGCAAACGGCGCCCTTCAAAGGGTTAAGTATTGCCTACATGATACTTATGAATGACGATGAAATTCTAAATCTCAGACTCCTAGAAACCCAATAGTACAGGTTTAAAAAGGATATATGTTCTGTTTATAGAAAAAACACTTCATCACGGCGAAGAGGATTGATTGCGATCAGCACTTTTATTTATAAATAGATAAATCAATAGATTAGTCCAAAATAACTTTGCGAGCGTCACTAGGGCCAAGACAAGTTTTTTTCAGAAGTGGAAGTCATAATTAAAAGCCAAACCAATGATTAAAAAAAGTAAGTGCCCTAAACATTCATTTTGAAACTCACTGTATATTCTTAATCTCGGTCAAAAACTGTCCTTTATTCTCGACTAAAGAAGTTGTGTGTGTGTTATCTCCCTGTGAATCGGACGAATCCAGAATCAAAAGAGTACGTTTTCTTTTGACTAAACGAGATAAGTGATTCAATCATTCAATCATGAGATGATTTTATTTAACATAATTTAGCAACATTTTATCTAATGAATAATTATTTATCAAAAATTCAACTGGTATGAACTAAAAATATAACGTTTTTGTAATGTAAAATAAGTAAAACCTCGAAATTTTATAATGATTGTGAATTTTTACAATAATTTAACATTAATTTATTATTGGACATTTGCAAAAAATAAAGTAAAATTCGTGCTAGAAATCAAGATTCGTAGTAATATATAACGTTAAAATTTAAATTTCCTCGAAAAAGTCATGGTTAGCTAGCATATTTTATAAATATGGCTGAATACAGCTGAATACTTTGTAATTCTTTGAATTTTCATCTTAATTTTGGAGGTAATAAAACGTGTGTACAGTTGTTTTCAGAAAAATAAAAGTACCTTTTAGCGATAAAAGTAGTTAAAAGAAGTAAAAATAATTTAAAAGGCATATAAAGACAAAATTAAAAAATTATTTTTTTCTGATGCATTTCGTCACATTTCATGAAAATATTAGACTTAAATTAAAAAACAATTTAGATGTCGAATGCAATGATAACAAAAATACACTACAAAGTTTTTAGTCTTTAATAATTTATAAACATTATAATTTTTGAATGAAAATTCTACCGAAATAAAAATGTATACATGTGAACTTGAATTCTTCTTCCAAGTACTATGAACCGTACCTATTCTATCTGTTTAAAAAATGCTTCAAATTACATGTAAATTTCTTATTCATGGCATTTAAGTAAGAGTGTTATAGTTTAAATTCATTGTTGTAACTCACTATCTTCATAAAACACAATGGACATTTCACCAACACCTGCTGCCACCATAAAAAAACGGGCGCAGGTTAAAACTGCCTAAAGACAGAACTTCAATAAAATCGTATCTCGCAGGAACAGTTTTTGTCTTCCAATAAACCCGGACTAACTTTCCTGCAATGAACAGTATGAATAATAAAGCGCAAGCACTGCGTGCTCCACACACGTCATGTTTAAGACTGCAATAAACAAAAACGGCACTCGTAAAATGTTTGGTCGTGTCACTTTTTTTTGTCTCTCGGAAGCCCTAGCTGGGAAGGAATTTAAGACTGCGACGAAAGTATTGAAAGTAGTTTTATTTCATGGCCAAAATATGGTAATCGTTTGAATAAGGGGACAGGAGGATCTATAAAACAACGGGAGAGCCTTTTTCGCTATTGTCGAGGACTTCCCACTGACAGCGACGTAATTCTGGATAGGTTTTAATACCCCATGACATAAAATGATATCTTTCTCATTTCCCGTGAGATTTATGAATTTTTTTAGGATTGATTTTGTTATATTTTTTGTTTCGAGTTGCACATTTTCCCGAGATGTGAAGTAACGTTTTGGAGAAATAGTTCGCCAATTTTTACAAAAATATGTACATACAAAAATAATTTTAGTATCATAAGACGTAAAGTCGAAACATAATTACTTCCTGTAAAATTCATAAATTTTCATTGATGTTTTCCACTTATATATTTTCGAGTTTCACATTTTTTCGACGAATGAGAATAATAACGCGTTTTCAGACGGAAACACTTGATTCGTTTATACGCGTTTATATATTGTAATGACTTCAATAGTGGCCTGCATGAAGTAGAAGATAGTGACGTAACAGCTGCAACACTTATTAGTGTTGTTTTCCCCACGCGCTGATTCAACTCAACTCCAAAAATAATATAAGAGGATTTTTAATAGATTGTATAAATTTTTTTTGAACTCGTTGTGTATCAACAAGATTTCTGGTGAATGGATGTTAAATATAATTTATTTTCATAAGAAGAGAATTATTCCTTTCGCCACAAAACACAAACACGCTACAGACTTGTATTATTGGTGGCAAGCGTCGGGATGGAATTATCAAGTGCCGATTGCAAGCTAAGTAGAATTTGATTTGAATTCTAATAAATAGTTTGGCGATTAAAGAAGAATATCGAATTTGAGAAACTTTGATTTCGTTTATGATTTATATAAACTATCTGTCTTGAAATTATTGACTCTACATTTGTATTAGTGTTAGGGTAATAATTCTTTAATGGAATTTGATAGTTTGGCGTTTGAAAAGTCTCATGAAAAAAGTTTCCGAGAAGAATTCTAGATAAAGTTGATGTATGACGTTTTGAATGTATTTTCACTAACGTAAAGTCTGAATTTGAAATTATTTATTTCAGCAATTGTATTTTTGTTTTGGAATAGTAGTTCAGTGAAGACTGTATATCAACTGTTTGGCCAGCGATTTGGCGATATTTTTTCAAGAACGACTGAAAGTTCATTATTAGGAACTGTATATATGTTCTTGTTTAAATAAATATGAAATAGAATTTCACATAAATTCAGAAGAAGTTTGGGAAAGAAAATACCCGAAATATTATTGAAAATAAACTTAGAATTTGTTTTTGAAAGAAGTGCACGTCATAAAAGAAATATTAATGTCATATTTTGTTTTGAACGTGCGTTTCAGTGATATAAAAAGCCGAATTGAAACAAGAAAGTTTGAGATTTATTTCAGCAAACGATTTTTATTAAAAATAATTTAAATTGTGCAGTATTTGCAAAACATTATTGTGTATTTTTAGATTGTGAAAAGTTTGTAGAGTTAGAACAGACTTCATTTTGAAAGGTAGATTTTTGGTTGAAAACTTTACCTATTATAATTGTGGTAATTTGGTGCAAGTTCAAGTTAAAAGAATTTATTTTGAAATTTTTAAGAAGGTTGTGATTTGCGTGTGGTTGCTAACATGTCTTTCTTAGCCAAAGGTAGGAAAGCGGACTTATTACTTGTTTGCGAAGAATTGGGAGAAAAGATATCATCTTCGAATAAGATTCCCGAAATAAAAGCAAAAATTTTAAACAGTAGCAACTATGTTGAAGCTGATGTTAAGATTATTCTAGAAAGAGTAATTGAAGACAGGAAAACCGAAGAAGCTCGCCAAGATCAAGCTCGCCAAGATGAGTTAGCTCGCCAAGATCAAGCTCGCCAAGATGAGTTAGCTCGCCAAGATCAAGCTCGCCAAGATGAGTTAGCTCGCCAAGAATTAGCTCGCCAAGATCAAGCTCGCCAAGATGAGTTAGCTCGCCAAGAACAAGCTCGCGAAGATCAGTTAGCTCGGGAGAAAATGCAGTATGATCTAGAAATGAAACGTTTGGAACTTCAGACTCAAAGTGTGTCAAATCCTCCAACCCGTCAAACAACCGGTATGGAAGAACATAAAATACAATTAATGAATATAACTCCAAAATTTGATGAAGAACGTGATGAAATGACTCTCTTTTTAATAAACTTTGAACGAAAAGCAGAAATGGCTAAGGTTCCAAGAAGAGATTGGGCCGCCTATTTATTGGGAGTGCTGCCAGTGGAGGTTTCCAATATGTTGGCGAGAGAACCACCGGAAACCGCAAACAATTACGATTCTGTAAAAAGTCTTATCTTGAAGAGATACAAATTAAATCCTGAAAAATTAAAGCAGTTGTTTTACAGACATCAGAAGAACGCAGAAAAATCTTGGAGAAATTATGCTTATGAATTGAACAGCTATTTTACAGAATGGGTCAATGATTTAGAAGTATCTACGTTTGAAGAGTTGAAAGATTTAATCGTAACCGAACAACTCAAATTTAGAGTTCCTGCTGATATAAAAGATCACTTTCTCGATGATTGGATAAATTGGAAAAAGCCTTACGAATTGGCGGAAAAATTAGACGAATATGATGATATTAGACAAAGTTTCCGGAAAAAGGAATTCCCTCGGAAGAACACAAGTAAAGTACCAGGAGGTAACAACAGTGGATATAAACCTAAAAACCAGACAAACAATTATAATGATAAGCCTTTTCCACGGCGAGAATTTCACAAGGAGAGAAATGAGGAAGCTGAATTCGAAAGAAGGAAACAGCCTCGTTGCTATGAGTGCGGATCTCTTTCGCATTTAAGACCACAATGCGATAAGCTTAAAAAGAAAGTTGAAACTGTTGCTTCCAACATGACTGCAAGGTATGGATACCATGATGCACTTGCCCCCTACATAAGTATGGGAAAAGTAAATGGGATCGAGATGCCGATACTACGAGACACGGGTGCGAGTTTAGACTTGATTTGTAAGAAGTATGTCAGTCCGTCGACGTATACAAGTGAAACAGTGTGGATTAAATCTCCGCTGGAAGAAAACCCCACTTGTTACCCTTTAGCTAAAGTAGAACTTGAATGTGAATTTGGGCACATAGTGACCAAAGCTGCTGTTTTAAGAGACTCTTTGGATCAGGGGAGGTATCTTTTGGGGAACAAGACCGCTGCATTGTTTGAAGAAGCAAAGCAAGTCGAAGATGTCAAGATTCATATGGTGAATGCTGTTCAGACCCGTGCTCAAAAGAAAATATCTGAAGATGTCCAGAGTCTAGGAGTGGATGAAAATATTTTGGAATGTAGCCCAGATAATGAAGTCCCTGTGGAAGAAAATGTCTTACCTATAGCAGATTTTAAGATTCCGGAATTAGACCTTATAAAACTATCCCCAGAAGATTTTTTAGAAGAACAACGAAAAAGCGCTCAATTGAAACCTCTGTTTCAGGAGGCTGAAAGCAACTTAAGTTCTGGGAACTCCAGGTATGTGGTGCGAGGTCAAGAACTATTCTTCCGTAAAGAAGACAAAGATGGGACAGAACGATTATTGCTTGTAGTTCCAGAGCGATATCGAACACAAATGATGAAAATTTGCCATGAAGAAACTGAAGAAGATGAAGATATTCCTATTCCTTGCCATGAAGAAAATCCAAACATTTCTGAACTGCCTGAAATTTTTAGAGAACTCAGATTGAATGCGCGATTATCTGAAACTCAACGAACTCAAATGGAAAATTTGTTGACTGCCTACTCCAATATCTTTTCGAATCAGCCGGGATGTACTGATTTGGTTGAACACGATATTTAATTAGAGACAGAAAAACCAATATTTGCAAAACCTTATAGGATGTCCCCACGACAAACAGAAATTTTAAAGAGGGAGGTGAAAAAAATGTTGGATCTAAAGATAATTGAATCAGGAGACTCTGACTTTACCTCTCCACTAATACTGGTGGAAGTACCAGGAAAAGAAGGAAGACCATGCATAGACTATCGTCGCTTAAACAAAGTAACGAGAACACAGTATTTTCCTATGCCAAATATAGAGGAACTTATAGAGAAAGTGTCATCAGCGAAATATATTACTGTTCTAGATTTAACCCGAGGTTACTGGCAAATACCTTTGAGTGAACGGGCCCAGCGTTATGCTGCCTTTGTGACAAGCTTCGGCACCTATAGGCCATTAAGGTTGCCGTTTGGACTCAAGAATGCTCCATATTATTTTAGTAGAATGATGGCTGGGTTGTTGCAAGACTGTGAAGAATTTGCTGTACCCTACTTGGACGATGTTGCAATTTTTTCTAATACCTGGGAAGAGCATGTGAAACACGTAGAACAAATCTTCACGAAGATGAAAACAGCTCATCTCCACATAAAGCCTTCCAAGTGTCAGTTCTCTCAGGAACATGTCAAGTACTTAGGCCACATAGTTGGACAAGGGGAACGGAAACCTGGAGAACTTAAAATACAAGCCATCAAAGATTTTCCCAGACCACTGAACAAGACCCAAATTAGATCATTTTTAGGTCTTGCTGGTTATTATCGCAGATATATTCCTGATTTTTCTGTAGTAGCGGCTCCATTAACAGATCTACTAAAAGGGAAGAAAGTCAAAACGTCAGTGGAATTTAACAGTTCTTGTGAAGATGCTTTCAGAGAATTAAAGAAAAGACTTTCAGAAAAACCAGTATTATTTAGCCCCGATTTCACCATTCCATTTGTCATTCAATGTGATGCTTCAAACCTTGGACTTGGTGCGGTGTTGTCTCAAATAAACCAAAGAGGTGAAGAACACCCTATCATGTACTTGAGTAAAAATTTTTCCCCTGCAGAACAGAAATATAGTATTACAGAAAAAGAATGCGCAGCTATCGTTTATGCAATACAAAAGTTGAGATGTTACTTAGATGGACAACAGAGCTTCATTATACAAACTGATCATAATCCACTGGTCTGGCTAGAAAAGAACACCGGCACAAATCCAAGACTTTTAAGATGGGCCCTTATTTTGCAACCTTTCAACTATAAGGTGGTGCACCGGAAAGGAAAATTTCACCAAAACGCCGATAGTTTAAGCCGCACTGCTTAGCCTTACACCAAAACTTTTCACTGGTGACGTAGTGAAAAGTTTTTCCGAAAGGGGAGGAATGTAAGACTGTAATGACTTCAATAGTGGCCTGCATGAAGTAGAAGATAGTGACGTAACAGCTGCAACACTTATTAGTGTTGTTTTCCCCACGCGCTGATCAACTCAACTCCAAAAATAATATAAGAGGATTTTTAATAGATTGTATAATTTTTTTTTGAACTCGTTGTGTATCAACAAGATTTCTGGTGAATGGATGTTAAATATAATTTATTTTCATAAGAAGAGAATTATTCCTTTCGCCACAAAACACAAACACGCTACAATATATATATATATATATATATATATATATATACATATATCGTTTATACAAACGCTTATAAACAAATAGGCCATAAAGTTGGAGTCTGGGTATAGTAAAAGGCTATGCGCTATTCGATGTGACAACAGCGTCATCTATAGGCAAATTTAGGAATTAGCGTTTTTATCTCAAAAACTGTATGAGATAAGGGAAAAAATCAATTGCAAAGTTGTTCAGCGTCATCGATTAGTAAGAAAAGATACCTTGAGCACATTAATACTCAAAACAGAATATAAAAAAATTAACATTGTTTGGTCGGGATTTTCAACACTATGGCGTCGTTGCACCAATGTTGCAGCGAGAAATCCAGCCGATAGTGCAAATGCGTATAGTGGCTAATGGAGAACACTTTTAGAAACATAAATAAATGATCCTGAAGATAGGGAAGTGTCTCAGTTTCGTTCTTCCACTCTTTATGACATGACAATTTTCGAAATCGTGACCAGACAAATGTTCATTTTCTACATTCTGTTTTAAGTGCGCAAAGTGTCTTTTCTTATTAAATCGATGATGCTGAACAACTTTGTAACTGACTTTTTATCCGTATCTCGTACCGTTTTTTAGATAAAAACGATAATTTTAAAATTTGCCGATAGATGGCGTTGTAAGTTGTCCCATCGAGTAATGCCTAACTTTTTTTACTATACCTAGACACTAACTTTATGGTCTAAACTATCACCGTTTAGAAGTTAGAGGGGGTTTAACGGACATAGGTGGGAACCCTGTATACAAACAATATTGAATCAAATTGTTCTCGTTTTCCATAAAATAAAATATTTTTTCAGGACATGTTGTATTACTCTCTTTTCTTCACATTTATGTTTCTGAACAATGCAAGTAGTATTTCCCTGTAGAAGCAACCTATTTATCCATACTAACATTTATATATTTTTAATAACTCTCGACATAAAATAAAACGTCTGTTGTTCCTTGAAAACTATAAGAATTCTACAAGACTTGTTATGTTACATTCTTCGTTCTTAGATTTACTATTTCACCAACATATGTAAGTAGCATTGTCTCGGAGGAAGTAGCATATTAATTCAGATATAAATACGAATTCTGAATATTACACGGTAAACAATCACAAAAGTGTACGTATCTTTTATTACGAGAGAAATAACTTTTGTTAACATTGTCACAATTCATTAGGCTAGTGAATATTAATTATGTTGAAGCGTGTCACTGCACAATAAATGCTCATAATATTAATTTTTTTGTGTTCCGCTAATTCAGTATTTGATAATTATAAACGACAACACATTTTATTTCCCGTATAATAATTTATATTCTCTTTAAACGCATAAATGGGATAAATATATTTCAGAATTTGCAATTTTTCTAGGTAGAATCCAAACGTGAAAATATTTTCTCAATTAATTTTAAATTATTTTATGGATACAATAATTTTATTCATATTATCGTACTACATAAGCGTAAGAAATATAGACATTTAGAAAATTCACTACTGAAACTTGAAGGTGACAAGGTATCTTCAACCGTGGTTTAAAAAAAAAAAATTAATATATTTCTCTATATACACATGAGGATAATTAATATTAGTTTTTGCCACATTTATGACAGTCATAATTCACAAGTAAGTATTTTGAGGGAAAAAAGGACCTATTTTTCAAATAAATCTTCAAAAATGCTAGCATTTTTCAAAATGCTCCATGCACAATCATTTTCTTATGATTTCTTTCAAATACCTGAGGATTGTTAATTAAAGTATTTGTCACAAAATTGTGCATCATTCTATGAAACCACAGATATTTTTAAATTTTATAGACCATTAAATAAAGTAAAAACTTGCCAAAACATAAAAAAATAACTGCCACATCCTCCAATAAATATGGCTTTAGATTCACCAATTTTTTTTTTTTAATTCAATGCACAATTATCTTTATATACATATATAATGATCTTATATTTAAACAATAAGATTTTTAAATAAAAACATTTTTGAAAACATGCATTATTCTGCAAAAAATTCCTTAGTTCGAATTCTAAGGATCTCCAATGTAGTAAAAAAGAATATTAATCAGTCTCATTCTGCGAATAGAGTTAAAATTTTAAAAGTAAAAAAAAAACTTCGATGTTGAAGGTCCCTTGTTGCCTTAAATCTGTGTTTAATTAATAACACGTTTAAAAGTGTCTCATGGTACTAGTATTAAAAATCCCTTCATCCTAGTATTAAACAAATCATATGCCGTATAAATATTGTGTTTTAAGTCTTTATTAGATATTTTAAAAGGTACAAAGGGATTCTATGAAAACAGTTGAATATTCAGTCCTTGCAGTAGGATATATTTTGTTTTCTTAATTTATTTCAGCCTAAAATTCAAATATTTCTTCGCAAACTATTACTAAGTACGTGTTTTCTTTAACTAATATACTAATAAATTTCTTTCCATATAAATAATATTGAATAGCTGAATTAATTTATAATTTAGACAAAAATAAATGCCATTTACTGCATATTAAAAATTTACCATAGTAAGTATATTATTAATATTTGGTTATATAAATATTAATGCCTATAATAATGTAAATGATTATTTGGCTTATCTGATTATCCAATTTTTTTTAATTTTAAAATAAATTAATTAGAATTAGATGTGCTGTAATATACATTTTTTCTGCTTTCTAATATAAACAAATTTGACGTTTTATCCTCAGAACATTTTCAAAAAGGGAAGAGATCATGAATGATTAATTTAATTGGAAATTATGAGCATGTTTTTCAGTGAGACTAGTAAAAGTAAACGGAGTTTGTTTTTCTTTACATTTGAAAAATAAAAATTTATTTGAACATGCTGTGTCAAAAAATACCACCTCTTCAGGTCTTTGCATTGCATCGTTCCTGTAGAGTAAAAATTTCAAGAAAAAATTATTATTACTTAAACTAAACTAAAAGGCATTTCTTATAGAAACGATTTTGATTTTTTTCTTTTATTTAGCTTATTAATTTAGACAAATTACATACAAAGATTAAAAACCAATTCATAGATAAATGAAAGAAGAGTTATTTTATAAATTGAAAACTGATCTTTGGATTACAAAATCAAAATAAAGGGAAAGACACTGCGTTTCTCGTTTACGACCGGATTTATACTTGTTCTTTTCTATGCCCAAAATTTTACAAAGCAACAACTGTCTCATGGTACTTTAACCCAAGTGCGAAAATAAGATACAAAATCTGAAAGCTGTATATAGAGGTATGACACTCACCAAGGCAACGTTGGGCCACAATGGATGAATTTTAAGGGGACTCACTACTCTTAAATCTTTAAAACATTCGATTTTTTGAAAAACATATATGTTAAAGCCTGATCATTTCTGAACAAAATAAAGCAAACCACATGAAAATATTCCGCTTAGTTCCGGAGATATTGATATTCTAAATATTTAATTACTGATCAAGTTTATGGTAAGAAAAATTTTAAACTCATTTTTCTCAAAATGTAATTTTGCATCATTCCGCAACTGATATCTCAAAAACTATAAAACATAATTCCATGAAATTTTTATCACTGCATAATCATGTTATTTTATTGCGTCTGAACTAGAATTATTGCAATCACTGCACATTTTGGTATTTTTTCAGGGGTAAATTAATGCAAAAATTTAAGAAAATTTTAAGTATATTTTGAAAAGTTTAAAAAAAATTGAATAAACAATTTTATGTTGATTGCTTTAGTTCAATTGTATTTTGAATTATTTATTTTAACTATAAACCAGGAATTATACATTTTAGTATAAAATTAATTTCATAATTCTCGCGCATTCATTTCGCGCAAGCCAGTCTACAAGAAAAATACTAAAAAACAAGGTATATCTAAAGCATTAAAAAAACTATTTAAAATTATTTTGAGAGTTGAATATTTGTTTATTAAAATAAATATATCAATTTATCATATACATAAAATTTGGAAAAATTGGGAGTAAATTGAAATAGTTACAAAGAGTTAAAAAGTATGAAAATATGCCTTTTTCCTCGACTTAAGAGTCATGAGTCCCCTTAAATCATGGTTTAAATCAGAATTAGTGGTCCTTTTGCTTCATAGATAAGAGATTTTTCTTTACTTTTGGGGTAAATAAAAGTTGCTATTTATAAAGTCTAATTGAAACAATAAATACAGACGAACCCCATTATGACGAACTACAAGAGACCAAAGGTAGTGTTCGTTTTATCCGGTGGTCCGCTATATCCGAACCGTTAAGAAAAATGCTAGAGTTCACAAAATGTATAACACATTAGTTTCAACGTGTATTCCTTAATGATGTATTAAAAATGATAAAATCTATAAAAAATGACCCTTAATGAAATAAATCATCTAAAATTGATTACATTAAACTGACACAATACTAATTAAATTACGTACAATAGAAAACGGCGGGACCAAAATTTTCGTTCGTTATACCTATGAGTTCGTTATATACCGGGTTCACTATAACGGGGTTCGACATTACTCTTACCATTGAACCTTAGTGTGTAATAGTAGACTTTTAGGTAATGCTGCAAGGAAAAAATAATTTTACCTCAGAATTTTAAACGTATTTTCTATATTAAAGTAAGTTCTTTATTTAGGAATTAGTTATTATTTGTTTAATTTTGACTTAATTTCTCCCAAAACATGACATACATCTATAAAGTTTAATTTTTTTTTTCTGTTCTTAATTTCGGTAATCCTTGGGAATCATTCTATCCCAGACGCGTAAATAAGAAAGCAAACCATAAATTTGTATTTGGAGCTCCCTATACTGACTATGTCATTTGTGGGCCGAAGTGGATGAAATGTTTTTTTAGGGTTAAATTTTTTTTAAGTACAAAATAATATAAATATATAAATATATTATAACATAATTATAAAAAATTAAAATATTTTATTTTTTAAATACTTATTCTTTATTAGGGAATTCGTCATCCACCCAAAAATTAGGAGACATTTTCCTTGGCTGTAATTATATCGTTATGAGTTCACTCCAGACTTAAAAAGTAGATATTTTTTCGATATTTAAGTTGAAGTTACCTCTAAAGCGTTATGCTCAGTAGGATGTTAAGTAGTTATGCAAGAAGATATATACTCTTAGCAGTTGTAAGGTATACACAAGATTCGATGCACAAGAATCGAACTTTTGAGTGAATGCATTAAAGAAGCTGCTTGAGATATGCTAATTTCGGCATACGCGCTTAGTATAAATACCATGCAGCGTCATTAATAAAAAAAATGTTGTTAAGGTTAAAAGGTGTTATCATGAGCTAGTTCTTAGCAGGCCCAAATTTTACGTGGCAGTACTGTTGGTTTGACTCTCTGCTGGTTTGTGAGTATTGAAATGTGTATTTCTATTGAATGATAATATGTATATTCCATACAAGTAGTACATATGCTTATTGCTGTAAAAGCCAATTATATATGTGCAACGAATTCAATAAACATTGTTTCATGTATAAACTGTGTTTCTATAAAATTCAAATAGAGTGCCACTTCAAATTATATACACCCAAGTCTGGGTAGAAGTGAGCTATATACTCTATACAGTTACAAATTTATTCTTAACGATGGAAAATTTTCTTAATTAGGAAATCATTTTCTACACAGTTTTACTCCTTTTAACGCAAAACATAACATACCATGTACAGTATAATTCAGTTTCTAAATCATACCTAAATTTATCCTTCATTTTTTAGTTTATTATTTAAGTTCGCATATTTCGTTGCATAGCTTTAATTGCATATATTCACGAAAGAGAAATCGTATTTTCCCCAACATCTGCTGGTATCATAAAAGCAAGAGCAAGTTACGTTTATTCCGTTTAATCACTGCTACCGCAATAAAACCTACCTCACACGGAATGTTTTTTCTATAATTAAACTGAACTAAGTTCCCAACAATGAGGTGTATTAATAATAAAAGACACCGTTTTGCACGACTGGTCTGTCCTTAGCTAAAAGAACAATGGACATTAAGTACAGTCGTAAAAGTTTTTCTCACTTTGATTTCACCAAAGAAATTTCTAATCGCTAGAGAATTTAAGATAGCAATGAAATGATTTTTACTTCCAGGGTTTATGTTTAACATCACGTAAATAGGTGACGCTAAATTACAAATAAAATAATGAATAATATTTTTTATTAATTATTTATTTATTATTAAATAAATACATTCTTATAATAATCAAAAGTAATTAAAATAATTCAAAGATACATTATTGACAATTTTAAAACATAACTTTAAATAGGACTCAAATTTAAGTCCCTTTTTTCAGAGTTTACAATCTAAAATTCGATGTTTTTGAATTAAATGTATCTGACAATGTTTGGAGAAATTTTCTGGTAAAATATTTTTGGAGAAATTTTCTGGTAAATTCAGCTGTTTCATTTTTTAAACTTAAGATTTTAAATTTAAACATAAGTATTTCCTTTTTTAATGTATTAAATTTACATACTGGGGAACTTTAGAAAGAAATATTGCTCGGGAATGTTTTGGAACACTGAAAATTGAGGAAAGAGTTTCAAACTACAAAAACATTTTTCGTATTAATATCAAATCTCTCCTTCAGCCTTACGGAGAATTTTAAGTTAGATGAAAAATTACGTACTGGCCATTTTCTATTAAAATTTATGTTTTAGGATGAATAAACATAATATGCTGGAATAACTTTTCGGAGTTTCTAGGAGAAGAAAAGCCGCTTCTGATCAATGACAGTTTACTTTGCATTTATCAGCGCCATGGCAAAAAAAAAACTGTTTAAACAGACATTATGCTTGAATAAACATCACTTCTTTCTTGAAAATAGTTCCCGATAAAAACTGTTTTTTCTGAAAATAAACATTTTGAGAGATTTTCATAAAGAAAATAGTTTTCGAAAGCATTTTAATACCTCTCAATACGTAATAAACAAAAATTTGGAACTTTAAAGGTTTTCAGAAGTTTTATCAGTTATGTATATCAGTTATATATATATATATATATATATATATATATATATATATATATATATATATATATATATATATATAAGGTAGCACTTATTCCTGTTTGTCACCAAAAATGAATTATTTTCCTGACAATTATTCTATATATTTCATTATTAAGATGAAATTCTGGACAATTTTTATTTTTTAAAAATTATCATATAACATTATTATTTTATAAAATTGCCATATATTGAACCTTTGTGGAATAATTCAAAAAATACTTTTGACCCTACTCGTTTGCAAAAAAAAATCTGATAATTAGCCGAAATCCTTTACTTTTGTTACATCTGGAAAAAGTACATCTTCATCTGTGGCATTAAAATAAATAATCGCGTCCCTAAATCGATTTTATCACGAAAGCATGATCAGCTTTGGCGAAACATTTCCCCTGATTTCCGTAATGTAACTCGATCTTAAAACGCCCTTCGAAACAGGTTATTAATTGTATTTCTTAATAGATGGCGTCGATTACATCTCCGCATCAGGTTTCTTTCCTTAATAATTACTGCAAGTTTTTGAAAAAAAAATTCGATTGGGTATTGTATAAGGAGCAATCTGCGTGCAATTTTCAATGAATTCCACGTAGTTGAATTCATTTTGATTCATCAAAATATTCAATGTAGCAGTATTAAAAAAAATTATTTTTCCAATTATAACTGTCTAATGACTTTATTTTGAGTAAATTCACTCTTAAAAATTTTTGGATGTGCGAAAGCGTTCATTTGATTTTTAAGTAAAACATCAGGCACATTTTTGTTTTTCACCAATAACTTTATTGAACAGCATATTTACTATTTTTGTCCATTACCTTCTGTCATCTTTAAGGGAAATTCACAATTCCGTCTTCCAAATAATAAAGCGTAATATACCGTAAATGCTACTAATTATTTTCCAATCCAAACATCAAAATGATTACACAAAAATTCCCCAATTTTTGTTATAAATACACGCTTTTATTATATATATATATATATATATATATATATATATATATATATATATATATATATATACACTGAAGTGCCACTGAAGTGCCACTGAATTAGGGATAGCAAAGCCTATGCAAATTGTGTAGCGCTGTGCATCATGTATGCGCAAGTGAGGGCACTGTGGTAACTGCATATATAGCGCGTACTGTGGTTGTTCTGAATCAATTGTTGGAATTGCCAGTATGGGTAAACTGCCTGATTTAGACGCCTTCGATCGCGGACAAATCGTAGGTGCGCGACGCATGGGCCATTCAATTTCCAAAATCGTCAGACAGCTCGGATTTTCAAGGTCGACAGTGTCAAGAGTATACCAAGAATACATGGATGGTGGAAAAAAAAACTAGCAATTGGGCAAACTGCAAAGGACAATTAGCCTTGACAGTGCGTGGTGAGAGACGGCTCAGGCGTATTTTACGTAGCCAACGAAGCCAAACATTAGCTCAAATTACCACCCAGTTTAATGACGGTGCCAGTCGTACAGTCAGTAAACGGACTGTGCAACGCTCGCTTCACCGTATGGATTTCGGGAGCCGTCGACCTACGAGAGTACCATTGCTCTATACTCGCCATCGGGCTGCACGTCTTGCCTGGGCAAGAGAGCACAGAGACTGGAGTGAAGAGAACTGGAAACGAGTAGCATGGAGTGATGAGTCTCGATTTCGACTACTTAACGCCGACGGGAGGCTGAGAATATGGCGTCAGTCTCATGAAGCCATGGATCCTGCATGCCTGGCTGGAACTGTACAAGGGCATGGTGGCTCAATCATGGTCTGGGGTGTTTTTTCGTGGCACAGTTTGGGTTCTTTGGTGCGTGTACCAACCTCCCTCGATGGAATTCGGTAAGTAGAGTTGCTGGGTGATCACCTCCATCCGTTTATGCTGTTATGTTATCCACACGGTAATGGAGTTTCCCAGCAAGACAACTGTACCTTTCACAAGTCCCGGTTGGCTACTGGCTGGTTGGATGAGCATTCCTCTGACTTCTCTGTCATGAATTGGCCACCTAGAAGCCCAGACTTAAATCCTATTGAGCATCTTTGGGATGTTTTGGAACAAGGCGTAAAAGGCCATCACACACCACCAAAGAACCTTACTGAATTATGGACAGCTTTAGCCAATATTTGGCAAGCCATTCCCGTGGAACGTTTCCACGGGAATGGCTTGTTGAATCTATGCCTCGTCTTGTGGCAGCCGTTATCAAGGCCAGAGGAGGCCCAACTCGTTACTAGGTAGGTATCCCTAATTCAGTGGCACTTCAGTGTATATATATCGCGTTCTTATATATATATATATATATATATATATATATATATATATATATATATATATATATATATATATATATATATATATATATATATATATATATATAAGAACGCGACCGTCGATCTTTTTCATAGAATTTTTTTCTTTTATTACATTTATATAAATTTATATAAAGCTCTTTATATAAATTATTTCTTAAATTTCTTATATGATCTTTATCATCATGAACTGTTTTCAATTCATTAAATAACATAGCATTGCATACTTTAATTTTGGTCAACTACTTTCGTTCTAGTATAATGATCCAGTGTTTGCAAAGTTATGCGAGATCGTTTAATGCAACTTGTCATGGTACTCTTGAAAAATATATTTTTATTGGCCCTAGCGTTTAAATTATGTTTGAGAGAGCTAAATTAGTTTTGATTTTATGGTCTTATGGGCACATGATAAATCAAGATAGTCGAAGCAAAGTGCTTTCAAGAGATGTTTTATCACACTTTAATTAATTATTATAGTACTATATCAGTTAGATTTTTCAGGATTATAGCAATCCTTACACAATCTAACAAGGTTAATTCAAATGACGTTGTAGACAGCTAGACCGTACAAGAGTCCTCATACTAAAAACTGAACGAACTTGTTGACAACATAAAACATAATTGAATACTCTATGTGCGTGTGGGACTGTCCACATTGTACAACATGGCTTATCCGAACTCCAAAACGAAGCTGTAAAATATTTCTCGCATGACTTTCGTCAATAACAATAACTGTCCAAACGGGAACTTTTTAAACAATATTTAATAAAATTCCCTAGTTCAGAAATTTACAGCCCAGAGTTTCTATAATCCTTTCCTCCTCTGTGAATTCCCCGATAGCAAATTCCTCGCTTCACTTCGAATGAAGATAATATAGGATTAACGTATCATTAAGTGCATAGCTGAGAAATGAAGGCAATTGAGCG
>OU015502.1:90137207-90172207 GCA_907164885.2 Dolomedes plantarius
AAAAATATCTTCGTTGCTCCGTGAAGTACTTACGGGAAAAGTCCTTTGGGAAATAATCTCGGAATATCTTCTACATGCACGACTAGTTCGAAAAACGGCAAAGGTTGAATTAAGTACACTTGGATGAAGATGTGTAATGCATAATAAGTTCCTGTACATTCGATTTATCTAAGTGCAGCAAAACATAATCTCTCTATACCCTTATCTCCTTAATCAAATTACATGTAAAATATAATTTCCAAATTACCCTAAAAAATAAGGCTGTAAAAATTTTACGCTGTATAAATTTCTAGGAAAAACCTTTTATTAAAAAATTAACATTTTCGTACATGCTCATATGCTTTGATACTTATTTTGCAAAAATTAATTCTCAAAGTACTGGAAATGGGAGAATAATTATTTAGAAAGATTGTATAAACTTAATTGTAAATTGCTCAGGCTGTTTTAGTTTTAATACTCCTAATGTCTCTGTGTATTACTCAAAAGATTCTGACTGGATACAAATTTATAATATATCTCTGCTTCATTTATTAAAGTGTTTTAATAAACCATTAAAATAAAAAAAAATTGTTTAAACTGTCAATTTAACTGATTTACATTAAACTAATTAACTTTAAACTGACTAATTAACATTAAACTGATTGTTTCACATTTAACTGGTTATTATTTTTCGATAGTCCTAAATAGATTTTTACGCTATAAATATTTGTAGAAAAACATTTTATAAAACATTAACAACTGTGCGAATGCTTAGATGCTTTGTTTGTAATTTTTTGAAATTTTTAAAGCATAAAAAAAGCGAAAAACTTATTTTAAAAGGTTGTACAATCTTAACTATAAATCTTTAAGGACGTTACAGTTTTAATGTGATATATAAAATTTCTTCGTTAAGAATTTCTTACTGAATGTAAAATTATATATCTATCTGATTTTCTAACATATCATTTAAACATTATAACCATTTAAACATTAAAACTGTTTAAATTGTTTAGATTGTTTAATTAATTTTAAATAGTTTTAAATTGAATTTTTCTCTCGTAAATATATATTGGTGTGGTATAAATTATAAACCCAACGTTTAGACATCTCATTTACTTGGGAATGGTTTTACGAAACATAATTGAAGTCCTGAATTAGTTACTAGAAATAATTTAATTATAAAGTGAACTTACTTAAATGAAGATAAAAATTTAGTTTTCAGTAAAACAGGCAATGGTTTTAATAGGGACAAAGGATATACCTCTTAACTAACAGAAGTTCTAACTGAAAATTCCCCAAACTTTGGTTCCGCAGAAATTTCGAATTATTCACTTTCAACTATTAGAGAATAGTACTTTAATAGACACAGTTAATGTTATTTTTCACAGTATTTTGTATTTTGACGTACAGCAAACATTTAAAAAAACTAAGCCATGTAAATACGTGAACTTTTTAAGTAAATTTTATCACAAGTTTAAATACACTTTTTTAGAAATATTTCAGTGCATATATAAAAAATTGTATATGGTGAGAAATCAAATTAAATGAATCTATTAAAAGTGAAAATGAATCTTTGAGAGTTTAAATTAAAATTAAAATAATTCCTGTTTATTTTTGCATTATGAATAAAAAGTACGAAAACTAATTTCCAGTACAAAAATTCAAATTATTTTTATTTTTATTTTGTTATTGACTATTAGAAACATAAAAAATATCTAAATATTTAATTAATATTGTACAAATTTATTTTGACACGATACAGAATATAATAATATTTTTACAGGATATCTCTAGAGATTGATGTGGTTGTATTAGTACTTTAAAATATAAAATTTAAATATCATTATAATTCCTCATATCATGCTTCAATAAAAGTTTTAAAAATAATGTTGAGTGTTATGCTAAAAAATGTTAAAATTACATCATTATGAAAAAATTATTCTATTGTAAGTATTGCTTTATTATTTATCATGACTATTATTATTATTACTATGATTGTTACGAGTATTATTAACTGCCCTGAATATTTAAAGAGTTGATGCATGTATATATATTTTTAGCTATGCAATCGCATGGAAATGGTTATGCCACTAAGTGGCAAACTCAGGAAAAATCGAAAAAATATTCTTACGTATTTTCTTTAGTCCAGGTATTTCAATATATTTTTAGATACACGCATTTACTTTTCTTCGGAGCTACGCAGCAAAGAGCTTTAAGACACTAATGCAGATGTAAATGCAGCTTTCGTTTTTCATACTATTCAAAATATTTTATATTTCCATGCTGCTGTAGAATGCAGTATGTAATAGGCCAGAGGAAGTTTGGAAAGAAGCACCTTGTATATTTTTATGGCAAACAGATTTTTTTTATTTAATATCATGTAGAAGCAATTTTATAACATAATCTATAAAAAGAGACATGTTAAATAGATATATTTAATATTTGATGTTTATATTTTAATAATTATGATGGTAACACTTTTTATGAAAAAAAACTAGTTGCATTGTTTAATTCAATTTTGTTCAGTTTTATTTCCAAAATGTCATTATGATGTCACCTAATTTTCCTTTTAGAGGCAGTTAGCAATTATTTTATATGTATATCTTAATGTTATTATCTAGTATTTTACAACGAATTTTTTAATTGTAAAATATTTTTGCTCTTTATAATAAATGTCATATAAAAGCCTTTTGAAAACAAAATGGAGAAAAATAAATGCCATAGTAAATAGACACATTTAGTACATGATATTTGCTTTTTATAATATTTATACAAATATTTTTTATAAAAGAAGAATTAATTATTTAATTCAGTTGTGTTCAGTTTTATTACCATAAAATTGTTATGCAGTCGTCTAATTTTACTTTTAACGGCAGTAAGCAATTATTTTAGTTTTTCTATTAGAATGTTAAAATCGAGTAATTTACATAGAATTGTTATGACAAAATGCTTTTGTAATTTATAATTAACGTCATATAGAAGATTTTTCATAACATAAATAGAAAAAAAATGTAAATGTAGTGTTGAACATACATATTTAATATTTGATTTTTAATATTTATGATACAATATTTTCGGGAAAGAAGAAATAATTGACTAATTTAGTTCAATTCTATGAGCATAAACTCATAATGCATTCTCCTAATTTTCCTTTTAACGACTGAGAGCAAGTATTTTAGGTTTTAAATCAGAATGTTAAAAATCGAGTAATTTACGCCAAAATAATTCCTACTAGGATTAAACTTGATAGTCAAACAGTTATTTAATTTTAAAAGTTTGAAAAAATCCTCTGTATACATATAAAATACTTTTCTATGATTTTCTTAGGTCATTTTGAAGATAACTGTTAAATGTATCATGTGTAAGAAGGAAATTAAAATAGTAGCATTCGAATTTTGTTCAGAGTGACAGGTGTTTAGCTAAATTTCATTAAAAATTACTTCAAATTGACCAATTTCTAAAAAAATATGGTATTTACAGGATAGTTTTTTTAAAATTTTTTATTTTGAAATGCTGTTTTACCATAAGAGACCAAAAAATCCTTAAAAAAACAATTTTTTTTTAAAAATTGGCTCCGAACGTAGGCAGTCCCCTTAAGATAGCGGCATGAGAACGTGTTGAATCATATCTAGGGGAAAATATTATTCATCAGAATATTAGTAATATTATTCATTAGAATATCATAGAAAAATTTAATCACTACGGAACACAAAACAGATCAATTCAAATATTTCCTCGTGGCAATACTAATTATCACTTTCCTTATAATTTTTAAGAGAAAGCTTTATTTCAATATTTATGATTTCAAAGGTTTCCACCTCCCTTATTTTTTAATGTTATTCGAACCATTAATATTCATTTGCAATAAAGAAAACATTTGCATGCAGCCCGTCACATCTAAACACTTGTAAAAACAAAAAAAGCAACACCCTTGTTGTAAAACGCATGGATTAATATTAATATGGAGATGCATGCATAAAAAACTTCCAAAAATAAATTTACTATTAAAACGACTTGAAATGGCATTCGACTTCGTCCTCTTGATTTCTCACGAGGTTGCATCAGGCTTGTTATTAAACTGTATTATAAATATTCATATTTTTGTATTCATATATTCATTTGGTCACAGTTTGTTTGCGTTTTAAATATTTTACGATCGTTCTTATACATTACTAGCTGAAAACCCGCACTTTGCTACGAGTACATTCAAATTAAATACAACAGTCAATGTATGCATTTAGTGTCAAAGAATATATATATATATATATATATATATATATATATATATATATATATATATATATATATATATATATATAATAAGAATATATATAAGAATATATATATATATATATATATAATAAATACAACGATCAATGTATGCAGTTGATGTAAAAAAGAAACAAAAAAATATATTTATAAAAAATTCGTAAGGGATATTTTTATAAACAAAATAATGTAGAAGAAAATATTCAAATTAAATCTAATAGAACATAAATAACATAGTACAGGTAAATAGTACAGTTTGAGGAACATATCTTTTACTGTATTTGAATATTTTTTTGAATAATGTTCAATCGTCTGCCGCATTAGGAAGAAAAATTTTTTTTGTCCATTTCGTTGCTATGAACGTGACGATAAATTAATTTAAAGTACCATAAAAAGAAATCACGTGATCAGAATTTAATAAATAAAATTCTAAAAATTAATAATTAAAAATTCCCCAAAAATCAGAAAATAGAGGTAAAGATTCAAAAAAGATCTCATTTTAAAGGAATTTTTATGATATTGCTCGCGATATAAATTTTATAACCCTCAAATTATTATTTTAAAAGGAAAAAAAGTTACCAAAAGAGCTTAAAAATTTAATTTAAAAAAATCTAAGAAGAATTTTTCGAAAATCTTTCTTAGTGCACCCCTACACCATAAGAAGAATCGCCATTCAAAATTTCAGCCCTTTAGGTCTTTGCGTTGTATATCAGTCAATCTGTCAGTCAATGGGTCAGTCAGTCAGTCGGTTACGGAACTGTTTTATATACTCTCTACTGGTATATAGATTAGATAATTGAATCAGATACAGAATGATAGTGCTATTATCGTTGGTTTCTGACAAATGAGGGTACGGTCTTCTTCATTTCTGAATTTTTCATCTATGCTTTCTATATTTTAATTTTAATGGGCCTTCCTATAAGCAATTTTTTTCTTATTAGCCAAAATGAATGATGCAATGTATTACATTTATTGGGTGATTTTCATTGATTGACTTTAATTGCGTGATTCACATTGATTATGGCATACATTCTATAACAATAATCAATGCGAATCGAGTTCCAGCAAAATAAATCTAATATAGATTTTAAGATTACGCAATAAATGTAGTACATTGCATCATTCATTTTGTACCAATAAGCTAAAAACCGCATTAATTATGTGATGACCCAAAATTAGTCCTAATATAAAATAAGAATCAAGGAATTAGATGCTGGTTCTCTGTTGAAAATTATTTTTTTTATGCTTATGAAAAAAATGACAGAAGATTTATACTTTTATGGTAAAGTGTTTACATAAGTGGTCCTTGAATATAGATTAAGTACTACAGCTTTAGATAAGTTATTTTGAAATTTCCACATGTAACAATGTGAAAAAAAAATCAGTTAGTCTCTTCTAACGAAACTACCGCAGGTTATTAACGTAGAATTAATTATCGTTGCCTAACTCTTTTGTATGTATATATATATGTACGTGTTATGTATATATGTATCTATATATATATATATATATATATATATATATGTGTGTGTGTGTGTAAGTAAACATGTATGTATGTCAAAATTCTGACGCAGTTTGGTAATTTTCTGTTTAACTGTTTACTGCTTGTCCAAGTGATACAGACTGGGTTTGGCACGCTGCCAAAATTATAACTAGCCAGGTACGGACGGATGGTTTTAGTGTCTGAAACTTTGCTTTCCGAAAGACCATCTTGGAGGAACGTTATCCCACGTTAAAATAATAAAAATAGCACTATTTGTTCGACAGATGAATCCAAAACTAAATATCCTTCGAAACCTCACTTTCAAACTTATTTTAAATATGAACTGCAAAACTTTAATGCATTATTAAATGTATAATTATCTCTATAAAGACTTACAACGAAATTTTTTTTCCCGTAACCTTTAATTCATGTTTCCTTGTTATGAATGGAACAGCATAGAACTGCAATTTGAAGAAACATCAGTAATGTCCCATTTTCACTGAATCACACCCAATGAGCTCATAAAATCGATTGCACACTAAAGCGAAGTGCACCCCCAAGTAATCCATACAACCATTAGAGACAGAGGATAAATCAAATGAAATTATCGATACTTTAATCCCATAAATTTATATTCTTACTCATTCATGTTTTCCCACATGGAATGTAATTCGTTCCAGGAACTAATTACATTAACAAGCTAATCTGATTCCTGGTGTCGAATAACTTCTTTTAAATTGTTATAAATTTAAGGCGCGCTGCAACTACCTTCAGTATGCCCTCATTAAGATTATCTCATCCATCCGCGTGCAATTACACACTCAGTCCTTATTGGCGGTATGAATGATGACGTAGCAAACAATTTCATTTCCGAATAATTACCAGTCACCGGTCTCCGAATGATGATTACAAAATTCAGAAATGAAATTCAGGACGTGTAATTTCTCATTAATATTCTGCGTTGAATTCAATTTATCCCAATCCATTTTTCTCAATGGCTTCGAGGGGAAAATTGATTCGGAATACATGTCTTGCTTAATAACAACTTCAATCATCGCGGAACTTTCTAGAAGTTTTGATGAGAATGTATTGTTTATATTTTATCTCAATAAAAATCATTGAACTATATTATGCACGGAAGCATCTAATTCCGGCATATTTACCGGCAAATTAGTAAAACCAAAACAACATTTATATCATACTTAATATTATGTTAAAATGTTTCCTGTAGTAATTAATGTACAAATATTTTTGTGTAATGCATATTAACAAACGCAGTTTAATGCCGGTTTAAAATGAATTTAATTGAAAAGCATATCATTAAATATTATTGGAATCAATTCTACATTTCAGTGATTAAGTAATTCTGATATTCATTGTTTCTTAAATTATTCTGTACAGTGAACTCTGTATCTTATATGAAATGGAATATCGGAAATAGGATTTTGCGCCATAAGTAATTTTGTGGATACAGTCAGTTAACGTTTCGGGACTTTCAGGCTTTACATATTTTTGGCAAGTCTGACGAATGCTCTCTAACAATCATCTTAAAATCAAAAAATGAAACTGAAATGTTACCAATTACACGAATAGATTTTAATATTCAATTAAAGTATCTACAAGCTTTGTTCATTATCCTTGTTATTAAACTCTTGAATATTCAACAATCACAGTTATTATATATTTTCAGATTGTTACATTTGTCTTTAACTATGGTTAAATACCCTCTTTACTTTAAATTAATGATTAATATGTATAGGGCTACACTTGTTGTCTTTCTGACGATCTACTACTTATATATTTCCTGTACTTGAAAAAGTGAGGAATTTATCTGTTTCTGTCCGAAACATTGTGTAAATAAGATATTTCAACGAAAAATAGTTCCTTTGCACAACAATTAAATCTTAGACATAATTGTAATTTTGTCTGATGCAGTAATTTACAACATCATACATTCGAACACTGCTCTTCTTCCTGCATAATTCATTGTTGTTGTTTAAAGTTAACTCAAACAACCCTAATCTCCAAAACAACCTTCTTGGTGGTTTCGAGAAGTTTTCTATCGACAGTCTTAGATGATTTCTGATCGTTACCAAGTTTCTGATAGATTACCAATGCATTATATTGCCATATTTACATAGATATGTCAAACGAGATAAGAAAATCTGTATTATTTAAATATACCATAGTGGATAAATTATATTTTGAAAGCAAGACATGTAGAAATAAATTTAAATTTTACAAGAACACACAAATGAAAGATAAATCATCTATTTCAGTGTTTCAGTAGATCTATACATACCATCGAACAGAGAAACAAAGATATCATTGCAATAAGATATTTGAAATAACGCTTCCTTATATGAGAACTAGCTGAATACCCGTACATCGCTACGGAGTACATTCAAATTAAATTCACAGACAATGTATGCAATTAATGTAAAAATTATAAATATATATATATATATATATATATATATATATATATATATATATATATATATATATATATATATATATATATATATATATATATATATATATATTTATAAAAAAATCGTAACGAATATTTTTATAGACAAAATAATGTAGAAAATATTCAAAGAAAATACAACGGTCATTGTATGCAATTAATTTGTATGTTTAATATTCATAAAGCATACTAATTTGAATTAAATTCTTAAAAAACTTCCATCTCAATTAGTCTATTTTTTTAAATTTTATCTTTAACCGTATTTTAATATTTTTTATCAATTTATTTTGTTGTTATGCACGTGACGCAAAATTAATTTATCGTATCACAAAAAGAAAAGAAACCACGTGATCAGCATTTAATAAATTAAATTCTAAAAATTTATATTTAAAAATTCACCAAAAATCAGAAAATGGAGGTAAAGATTCGAAATGATTTCATTTTAAAGAAATTTGTATGATCTTTCTCGTGATATAAATTTTATAACCCTCAAGTTATTATTTTAAATGCAAACTTTAAAGAATGTTACAAAAATAGCTTGGAAATTTAATTTAAAAAATCTAAGAATTTTTCAACAATCTTTTTTAGTGTACCCCTACACTATAATTAGAATCGTCATCCAAAATTTCAGCTCTTTATGTCCAGCGGTTTGGTCTTTGCGTTATCTGTCAGTCAGTCAGTAACGGACTATATAAAGCTTTTGTTGACTTCTTTCGTTGAATATTTTAAATAATAACTTCATATTACATTTTAAGTCAATATTAATCTATTTTGGAATACAAATATATATACTCTCTGGCCTTTTACACTTTTTACTTTAAAAAATATACATAAACAGATAAAACTTCTAATATAAACCAGTTTTCAAAGCCAATATTTAAATAAAATTTACGTCTTCAGAAAACAGTATTTAAATTCAGAAAAAGTGTTGTTAAACTTTACAAACTACCTGTAATTTTTTTTAACTGGTGGAAAGTAAATATGTTAAAAATGTTACTAACCATAGCGTAACGCAAATCGATCTTAAACACACCTCTATATAAATTTTACCCTATACATTTCAGTACTACAATCTTACTTCCTGAAGCTACACTGTAACTGCTAGAGAAATGAGGTTACTTTTTGCAAACTCACTTGCAGGAAAAAAATGCAATAAAGTAAATAAACCTCATGTGTATAGACCGCTGATTTTATGTTAAGTTCTGTCTAAACCGAGAGACATACCTCAAGGGTATGCAGAAAGATTATTGCTATCGAGGGCATATCACATTTATGCTTGAACCGTTTTCATGTTTCCATATCTCGTCGCTAGGG
Organism: Dolomedes plantarius; assembly: GCA_907164885.2. Lineage (NCBI taxonomy): Eukaryota > Metazoa > Arthropoda > Arachnida > Araneae > Dolomedidae > Dolomedes > Dolomedes plantarius. The sequence goes on from OU015502.1 coordinate 90,146,726, forward strand.
GATAGACGTTATTAACCTGTAATTTGCGGAAAACCAATTTATTTGGAAATGAAATTGCTCTGATATTACTCTGAATTAGATTGGAGATGCTTCAGGAAGACTCGATTACTGTGTTTGGGAGTGGAATTTCTCTGTATCATACCCAGATGCGTAGTATATTCAGCTTGCGTATTATCGAATAAGGTCGAATGAATTAAGGTTAATGATTTGAAAGCTTTACCATATTTTTGAAATCTCTATTGTCCTTAAATGCAAATTATGGGACCTGTTTTATAAATAGTTTCATTATCTTATGTATGCATATATATGTAAATAACAAACACATATGTAAGTTTTAGGAAAGTTAATGGAATTTTCAACATTATCAAGCAAACTATTAAGAATGTTGTATACTAACCCTATTGGATTCGCTCACCTCAAGGTTAACCTATGGAGAAAATTTGTCCAAGGATTGTCGAATTGGATTAAAATGTTTTTTAAATTGTACTCCGTAATAGAGGAAGAAATTTTACACCTTGGGGCATTTTTCGTTATTAAAAAAGATTAAATAATATTTTAAAATTTAAACTATTCGGGAAATAAATATGGTATAGTGTGTTTTAAACGCTATTATATTCCTTCGAGGCCGCAATGCATAAAATAAATCGTTTCAAGGTGCAAAAAAGTTCAGGCTATCTAGAAATGCCATTTTCATTGCATTATCGGCATTCATGTAGCTGTAAATAAAAAACAAATTTTCTCCATAGGTTAATATTGATGTGAGTGAATTCTATACGGTTAGTACACAGCAGCCTTAAATATGAGTATCCAGAAGTTTTAATCACTATACTATATTTTATTTTTTCTCCAATATAATATTTTACTTTCGAGCATGATAAGCTATCACTATGTATGCAGTTTAAACAGTTAAATTAATAGTTTTATTTCTCTGTTTCATGAAATTATGCATTAACGATGAAATAAATTGTCATTTCAGTCTAGAATATGCATGCATGCCCTGTAAGCGAGCTATAAAGTAACTGTAGTTAATATTTTTGAATTACACTTTCAATATATATTTTCCAAAGTGGGTGCCGATATAATCAAAGCTTTTAAAATTTATTTAAGGTAAAAGAAACCTTGTTATAAATTTCTAAAAAAATATTATAACTATTTTATTAACATATTTGTAATTTAGGATGTACAAATATGTACATCTATATGTATTACCATGATTAATTATCGATACTGTAAATTGCAATATATTTCTAAAAGTGCACTAATATGTAAAATTATGTTCTTTTGGTGTTTCTAAAACAATTTTAAGATACTTACATTTGTCTGGCATACTATCAATCGGAAGTTAGAAAGAGAACTAGGAAGCAGAAAGATAGTAAGTAAATATTAAACTTACTATCTCAAAACCCATATCCATGTTTATATCCAATAAGGTTTTTTAGATCCTTTGATTTTCCTTATAATCCAAAATTGGTCTTTTCTTTCCTTTGAACCATTTCTTAGATAGTCCACTTTCTTAGCATGGTTGCACTCCAAACCTTGGACCTCAGAACAAAAGTCCATTGTAAGATTTCGACAAATTGAAATTACCCACGCGAAATTCAGATGTAAAGAATGCCTGTGTATTCAAAGCTGTTTGATTTCGTAGTCAATGGCATAACTTTTTTTTTTACTTACGAGTCCTTGAGTTTAAATAGCTTAAATATTGTGGAGAAAAGACTGTATAATCTTTCATATAATATTGTATGAAAAGAGTTAAATCAAAGAAATTAAGGAAGCAAAGTAAGAGAAGCATAAGATCCTTTTAAAAAGTAAATATGTACATTTTTTCTGAGAGAAGTAGGTCTTTGGGTCACTCGTAAGTGTACAAAATGAAAGCAGTAAAAGAAAAAATAATTATCTGAAAGAGTTAATTATTGGAAGCAGGTAAGGAAAGCATAAAATATCTTTAAAAAGTATTTATGTATAGACTACTGAAAGAATTTTATTATCACGTAAAAATTATACTCGTTAAAAGCAGTAAGGGTAAAATTTCATTGAAAACTGCAATTATTGATAAGTGAAGCATAAGATCAATTTAAAAAGTAAATATGATCTTTTTTGAAAAAAATACATCTATACAGATAAAATTATATTACTGCATTTTGTTGCTACTCGTAACGACTTTTTATCGAATGTACCTCGTGATTTATAAAACTGCACACTATTTTATTAAAATATTAAAGAAATATTCACGGAGAAGAAAATGTTTATAACATATCATATAGTTACTAACAGGGCATTGAGATTTTATTCTAATTCTTCCCAAATAAAATATATTTTACATAGTACCGCCGCGATACTCATAAATAATTTACCAAAATCATAAGGTATTAAAATTTATCAAAGTGAACAATATATAACTCTGCTAAGATTTAAATCTAAAATTATATTTTTAGGCTTAAAAAATGTTTCTCCTTTTTGAGAGTTATTTTCATTTCAAATGAAAACTTTTATAAGGCATGAAATGACAAAAAGTTATTTAATATAGTTGTTTGACGTACTTCATGCGCTTGTTTCTGAAATTAATGAAGGATTAAAATGCATTCTTTCATAGTCGTTGCTAACATCCGATATCTTGGAACCATGCTTGTGATCAATTAGAAATCCAACATCGACACAACATCTGCCAGTTGACGCAAGTACGTGTTCTTCATTCTACTTTCAACTCTTATTATGCTTTTATAAAATTTTAAGTAATTAAAAGTTTATTATCTAAAAATTCTTTGTCAAAGATTATATATTTTGAAGCATTTAGAAACGCGTTCATAAAGAGTACCTTAAACTCATAACTTGTCCAACGATAAATCAAAAGCAGAATCGTAAACTAAATCAATAAAGTCAGATTTTTACAATGATAGAAAATTAAGTAGCATATAGCATAAAACGTGCAATTTTGTATGATGAATGGCAAATATTATTAAAATCTTTAAACTACGCGAATTAAAAAAAAACTAAACTATATTACTTCCTAAACATCCACAAATATCTCTAAAGGTTCTTTAGAACGTCTAACTCGTTAAAGGAGATCATAATTTTTCTTAATTAGGGAAGTTAGTTAAGATAAAATTATAACTGAGGATGACACTGTGCGTTTATAAAGTGATTAGGTTGTACGGATCAGTAGCGAAGAGATACTTTAAATTACACAAAAACAAAATTATGTATGATTCTATAAATATTTTAAAAACCTATAATAATTGTTTTGTATAAAAGTTTTGATTGTTTGACAATTTCCAAAAGTAATAAAATTAAAAAATTTTCAATGCACAATAATATAAAACTTGCATATAAAAAATTTACAAATTGTATCTTGTCGTATCGTAAATTTTGAAAGAAATTTAGTAGTTCTATGAAGTATTTTAAGTATTAATTTAAATTTCACTTCATTTAGAAGGAGTTGGGCATTTTTCCGTACATGATTTGTAATTTTATCCAAAATTTAAAGATAAATATTTGGTCAAGTTGATAACAAACACTCTTTCACTCTGTTTTTTAGAAAGAGCAAAATTGTAATTACTAAATACTTTATGTTCTGAATAAATTGTTTTTCATTCCAAAGACGCACTCTAATGCTAGTTCTCAGTGACATTTCAGAGAAGATAATCTTGTTTCCCTCATATTCCAAATTTTAAAATATTCTGGCGCATGTTTATGTTAATTAAATCTTGCCGCCATCAAATACCAGCTTCCGTTGAAAGCATTTCCATTTTAGTATCACCATTTATCTTTTTGATGAATCTCCGTAATTTTCCCTGGGTGACACTGCTTTTAATTGCGCACCCTTTATGACTCTTTAGCTGTTAATAGCCCCAGCATGTTTATTTCCGCACGCTGATTGCTCACTCAGACCGGGAGACTGGAAAGCATCAGGTTCTCTAAGTCGGTACATGTTTGTAAGATTTTTAGTCACAGGCGAAAGTAGTACATAAAGTGAAATTTAAACTCAACGGATTGATTAACAGTTCACAGATTTATGGTGTTAAGTCGTCATTATTTATGCTTGTATTCCAAATTTGGGGAGCATAAATTTTGTGTACTGATATTTAAAGCAAGCAATAAAGATCCTTACTCTCTCTTAGTTCCTGATTTTAGAGTGAAAAATAATTAAAGAAATGTATTTATAACAGCATTAGAATTGTCATTCATAATAACTTATAATTTATTAGTAATATATATATATATATATAATTTATTAGTAGGCAACTACTCTGGGAAAGATCATTTTTGATGTAATAAACCTTTACTTTAAAGTAACATATTTTTGATGGTTAAGTTAAAAATATATATTAAGCTAAAAAACAATTTATCTTGTCAACGTAAAACACAAATTGTATTGAGTTCGCAAATACTAGAAATTTATGGTTTAAAAACAAGCCGTGGGTTTTTAAATGATTTCTTTTGATAATCAAGCAAAAAAATAAAGATTGACAACTTAAAAATATAAATTATAGAGAGTTAACAAACTATGAAAATTTATGATCTCTAAACATGCCACTGTAATGGGGGGGGGGGTCGCTTCATTCAGAGAATATGTATCAATCACGAAATATTAAAAAGATTTGCGTTAAAATAATTCTAATGTTTGAACAATTTCAATTTGTTTATTCATTTTATATATACTGCTATGAAATATGTGTTTGCATGATGAAATACCTCTCATGTTTACCTTAAGCCTCAAACATAGTTTATTCATCTTGCGTTAGATTGAGGTATATTCATATTTTACTCTTCCTAGAAATAACTCGTTGCTGTTGAAGAATAAAAAATATTAAAAGCTTTATTAAAGCGAGCATAATTATTAGAAGTGGCAACCATTCCCTTGTCTACCGATGAAACTCTTTTTCAAGCCAATGGATCATTAAAAGCAATTTTCGCACTGGACAAACCCCACCTGAATTACAGCATATGGGATTTTCTTGGGGACTCATATCTAACACTCCAAAGACCTGAAATAGGGTAATTCTTTACGTCTGAAAATACTTGCTTGCCTGTCTTTTATTATTACAACTTAATATTCATAAATTTAATCTTTTAGCATGCTTGACTTAGTGACTTTTTATCTCTCTTCTACAAATGTGACAATTTTTTAAAATTTATTTTTTTAACATTCCTTATAATATTTGTGATTGTGATTGATTGCGTAGTTTTAGATATTCAATAGGCCGGTTTACAAAAACTCTCTTGTTTATAAATGCGGTTAACGGGGAGTTATTCATGCCATAGATTCAAAATGTTTCTATATCAGTACTTTAATTATTCCAATACTGGTTCCAGCATTCAGTTTTTTTTGTTTTATTTTCAAATCATTCCTAGACTTAACTTTTCACCCGGACTAATCAGATAAAGGACTGGGTTACAATTACAATGAAAGTAGATTCATAAAAAATAAATCATAACTATAAGTAGTCAGTGCCCGTCTCTCACCTTTCCTAATCACTTTACATCTGTGCTGTTGTGTGGCCTGTTAGAACTTTCGATATAATTTTGATTTAAATTAAAAACATATCACACATTTTCCCCTTTCCTTGAGCTGTATTGTTTATTCTGAATGAAAACATGTGTTCCTTTTAAGTTTTTAACGGATAAACCATAATGTTTATGTACATGGCATGTGTAGAAATATATTACAGAAAGAAGGTTTAATTTATTATTCATTAAAAAAGACGTTTATCTCCTGAATAAAAGTATCTAATTGGGGGAAAGGAAATATAGTAAGCTGCCTTTCCGTATAAGAAACTGTCAAATGCCCGCATTTGATAGTTTAGACAAAACGGATTTATTATTTTATATTTCTGAATAAAAATTTATAGGTTTTCATGCAGTGTAAATAGATGTCAGAAGACGAAAAACAGTATAAAATCCTTTAAGTCATGTGAAGGATAAACATATGTTATAATATTTTAATATAGTGCATAAAACTTATAGAACAGAGTATATAAGAGTTATTTAGAATTTACATTTTTTATTATTTAAATATACCAGAACTTTTTAAATTTGATGCATTATGTCCATATTAGACACCTCAGAATTGAATGAAATTATTTACAGATGTTGAATTTGATACGCCCTGACATTTCCATACTAAATTAAAACTTTGAATTTGTTTCCTGTAAATACATAAATAGCAATGAACGGCAGTATAATATTTTTAAAAATTACGGTACATTTCATATGAAAAGAAACATAATGAAATATGTACCATAAAATACTAATTGTTAATGAGTTACTAATAGTTAATAATAAGATTTTATTGTGTTACTCAATAACAAATTCAGACAAAAAAAAATGGCGAGTTGAATTTCAGTTGTACTTCTACCAGCAGTTATGCGGGAACTTCTGTTTCTGAAAAAATTATTTTTGAGAATCGGTGTTAAGGGCACACAGAACATCACAACAACCAAAATGGAGTGATTTTAGTGAAATGTTTATGATCATGTAATTAATTGTAGAATACATATATATGCGAAATATTTATGTACCAGTAAATACGTACATTATATTTTATGTTTAAAGTGACATGAAAGAATTATGTTAAAAATTTAGATTATTGTAGTAATTTAATTATTTTCAAAATCTTGTTAAATGTTTGATACTATATGTCAGTTAGGTACACTGTTCTAAAAATCTATTAAAATTAACTCTTCCAAATTTGGTATGGTAACATAAAATATATTAGCTGACATAATACGACGTTTTATGCTTCTACAACAGAAAAAAATTAAATTTAAATTACATATTTTATAACATAAAAAAATATGTAAATAAACAAACAAATTTTAATTACATATTTTTTTTGTTATTTTCAATTTCACTACACCTATAGCTTTTATTTTTGGTATTATTATAGAAGCAAGTTATTTCTACAATTGTAAATAAATTGAACATTCTTTGATAGTTCTTTAAAAATGTGTACCTAAAGTCAGAAAAACACATTTTTAGAAAAATCAAAAAACTAAATAAATGCACAGAGTACCTTAAATATATTTTTTAAAACATTCTAGGGCCATAATTATTTTGTTTCATCATATCAGCATCAATCTGTTTTCGTTTGGTTAATAATTTATTCATTCTCGCTAATACAGATCTATGTAGAAATCCGAGAAATAAGAATGAAAAAGGCATTTAAAAAAAAATAAATAAAAGACCCAGAAAGAAATCCCATTTTTATTTTCGTTGGTTAAAACATACTATAGAGTTCCAAGGATAAAAAAAATGAACCAGCTGTTTCAACGATGTTTTCATTGAAAGTAACAGCATTTTTATGGTACTGTCCATGCGTATATTGCTACTTACTTCTAAGACACTTTTTTGGAGAAATAATTTATTCATTACTAACAACCTTTAAAAGAACATACCAAAAATTCATTTCAGTATATCCTATAATATTGTGTTCAGAATTCCTTTGAAATGTTTTTTATTTACATGTCATCTGTAATTTCGGTTTATAGTAAAACTTTGAAAATATTTTCAAGAAATAGAAATTTTACCAGAACAAATTATATTTTACCTTTTAAGGTAATTTAGAATTGTGTAATTGAACTTCCGAATCCTTTCGTTTGTCCAAATATGTAAAATTCTAAAACAGGAGTTATTGTCTCAAAAGATAAGTCTAATTTGAACGTGTTTTAAGCATAAACATTTTTACTAAAATGTCACAGTTTTCAGCAATTTTTATATCTATAGTCGACTTTCAATAAAAGTCCATTTAATTATAAAATCATTGCATACGATGTGTAAAAAATAATATTTTCAGCTGAGGACGTCTCGGAGAATAGTTACCTAAATAGATAGCACTTTATACAACTGTCTTCCTCTCCCAATTATCCGAAACTTCCTTGAAGCCAAAACCTTAAATTTCTACCACAGACTTCATACACTGTTAACTTCCAATTGTTAATTGTAAATTCCTCACGAATCCCATTTCTTTTACTAGGAGTATCTGCTTAATCCATTAGACTATGCATCTACTTGCGGAGGGAGAAACACTTAATCAATTTTGCACGTTCAACTGCGTTTCGCATTCCTAAAATGAAAATATTCGGCAAGCGCTGGAGATATCTCGCGTTTGCCGATTATCGTCTATGTTTACGCATCGCGTGTTTTACGAATTTGCATTCCGCATCACCGGAGGCAAGAGTTTATTAAGTTATAATTTACAGAAAGTCAACTGATTGTGAGATATGTGCAGAGATGCGTCTCTCGTTAATGAAAGTTTCAGAACCAGGATTACTTTCGGCAAAGATAAATATGTTTCACTAAAGTTTCAGATTATTATTAATTAACTAATATCCAAAACATCAGTCATCTTGGTTATTAGGAAGAAAAACATGAATTACAGTTAATTTACGGAGATTTCGGCGGTAGTAAAAAAATTTTTAGTGCGCAATGGTTTAAAATGTCACTCGAAAAAACGTTTTTTATCTATTACAGCATAATTTTCCTTAAATTATTTTTAATTATGACAGATGTTTAGATAACACTTAGTTTGTTTTACCCCGTTACATATATGTCACCTCTATGGATTTCAAAAATACACACTGGCATTTTTTTAGATACATAAAAATGTATCTACAACCAGTTTTAATGAAATTTTGAAAACGAATAAACCTTTTAAATCTACCAGGGAGAAGTATGAAAATTTTAACAATAACAGATGATAATTAAGATAATAATGATAACAGTTGATAATTAAGGGATAACATACATTGTACTACATTATCATAAATCTAATTTCAGTGCCAACATATAGCTTTTATGCTGAATTTACTTTGTTTCTTTCATATTTTGATGTTTTGTTGCGCTATATGCAGTTAATTTATAATTGTTATTAATTGAGTAAATATTTTCTTCTGTTATCAAAAATTTCTCCGAAATTTCCTGAGTCAAAATTAAATCGAAAGAAAGGTAGGATTTATTGAACGATACATATTTACTTTATAGGATATTATGAAAACGGAAACTATGGAAATTTATGAATACATATAATGTATTCATACAATATATATATATATATATATATATATATATATATATACGGTATGTTCATTTGACACTTAGAATTTTATAAAATCAGTGCTTTTAATATCAATTTTGTTTAGGACCTATATCAAAGTAGAAAATATCAACTAAAATATTTATGTTCAATAGATTCTTTACACCCAGAATCCATTCCTAATAGCGTTTAATAACCTACTTTTAGCAGTTTAATCTACTTTCGTCATACTCCGAATCGATTACAATCTATTTGTTTCGGCAGAAGCGTATTGGAATCTATGACTTTAGGTTGCAGACATAAACAATAGTATAGCAATTTTTCCTTTGAATATTTCTTTAAGACACTACCGGACGTGACCTGGAATTACTCTTTTCGAATGACAATACATTTTACGAAGTTTTGGATATTTACTGGTGATTACAGTAAGTTAATATGATAAATTGGTTTTAAAGCTGATCTGTTGCATAGTAAATCTGTCTGAGTAGACTTCTCAATGATTAACTGTACAGTATTAACATAGCAAGTAACTCGATGTCAAACATTTAGACAACCATATATGACTAGGAAAATATTGCTTGTGTTATGTTGTTGAAAATTGTTTGAAAAATCTATAATGAAACACGTAAGCACCCTTAGGATTTATATATTTCATTATGCGCTATATTTCTGTGTTTTTTCTTAAAATCAAATTAAAGGCTTTGCTGTTTTCTGATATTATTTTTCGCTTTAACTTTATATATTAAGGCAAATGGTGGATAGTTGTTTGCATGAAAGAAATATTTACGCTATTTTATATCATGTACTTGCATGTGCTTGGAAACAAGTTCACAAATATCTGCTCTTTTTAAATATACAACAAACAGTACATAACACTATGTTATTTATATGTACATTCTAAGAGTTTGTTCGAAAACTCTGCTAATTATGGTTCAAAGAAATATTTTTTTTTTTTATTTCTTGAAAGGCATAATTCCAAAATCTGTTTTTCTATCTAAAACTGTATTCATTGTTGGATTTTGCATCTACTTCAAAGATAAAATAGATAATAGTTTTTATGGTATTAGATTTCATTAAATGAAAATTTGTAATTAAATTAAAATACTTAATTAAAAATACGCGTATTTATGTACCTCTTTTACAGAAGTTTTTTTTTCAATTTTACACTTCTGTCGCTCCACTCATTTAAATTTTCACTTATCCTTCAAAATAAACAAACTTAAAAATTCATGATTAAAAAAATTGACAACTAAGCTGCTTTGTAAATATGATTTTAAAAAGAATTATTAAAAAATGAATAAAAAATCTCAGTTTACATAAAATAGACCTTAGGAACAAATATGCTTTTCGTATGATTAGAAATTAGAAATTAATTCCAACTGCCTGAAAGTGTAGACTGCTTTTTTTTCGTTTTTATGAAAGTTCTCCAATATATTGAAAACGTTTTAAAATTAACACTGTTTTAAAAAAATAAAGAAAAATTTACAACCATTCAAACCATGTCAATCTAATAGACGATCTCTTCCACACAGTAAAAAAATAAAAAACATCAGTCTTAAACTGAAAATCAAATTAATCTTCCTCGTAACGAATCTTAGGTAATATCTCAAGTGGTATTAAAGAGCTTAAACTTGGCAACTGAGATGTACCGAAAAAATTTCAAAGAGAATTATACAGCAAATAGTTAATTTTTAACACTATTGCGTCAGAGCAAAATCCCTGTTTTGATTTTTTTAACTTACGCATACATTGATGTATGATTGATTTTTTGTAAAATTTTATCAAAATGGGAATTATTTATTACAGAGTTTATCATTTTTCGACGAACCCTTTAATTTTTCAAGGAATTTCATTATAGCTTTCAACATATGTTCATTAGGGTCTTCTTTAAAGTATATGAATAGCTGTGTTGCCAACATTATTTGAGGAAAAACAACGTGTTTTCTTTAATGCCCTCAAAAAATGTTTTAGTTTATTAAAAAATTCTAAGGCTTCTAAACATCAGTTATTTGGCATTCTACATCAAACTGGAATTATTTACTAAGTGTTGAATATTATTTAGATAGAAAAATTCTTATATATCTATATATATATATATATATATATATATATATATATATATATATATATATATATATATATATATATATATATATATATGTATATGTATATAAACGATCAAAAATTGTCAATTTCCTATTAACTTTTAAAGAAATAGAGGGAACGATAAAATGTTTTTTAGAGTAACACCAAAAATCACATTACAGAGTTTATAGCATAAGATATAAAAAATGTGCAAGGCAAAAAAATTTCAAATAAAAATATATAGCGAAAGAATATAATAAAACAGATATTTCCAAAAATAAACCCAACATATCTAATAATGCGACACCAGAAAGAAAATAAAGATATATACTATTCAGCATTTTATTCTAGCAGCGAGCAAATACAATCCCGTGTTCGGAAAAGGATATAAATCTGAATTTTTTTCCAAAGTATATGAAATAGACATAAAATTTTATTATTTGTGTGCAGAGAGTGTATTAGACGGTCAGAAAAAGGTAGTGTTAAAGAATGCAAAATGATTCACATCCGAAATCACTCCATTTTGAAACTTAGCAAATGTTTTCGAGTCCTAAAATTGGTGGTGTTACTTTACTGAGATGTGTTAAATTTGGATTGCACGAGGAGTTTGAAGCAAATATTCAGCTTATAAAGGTAACGCTGGTTTTCGTACATCATTCAAACTGTAATGTAGGACGTCCACATAGGCTCTATGAATGTCTGGTAAAGATTTCATATAAGTACCATTAAGAATAGAAATGTAGCAATATGAAAAATGGTATTATGCTTACCTCCAAAGCTAAATGGTTAAAGGAATGGGAAAAGTTACCGTTTTAACTAACAACAAGTTTGTAATTTATTCTTAAAGCTCTTATTTATTGCTGTTTTTGTTGTTTCTCATGCCCCCTGGCCTGGACATCTTTCAGATCAGGTCCTGCAGTGGGAAGACACGTTTTTTGTACTCGAGTTTTTTGTACTCGAACTTCAAGTTTTTTGTACTCGAACAAGGGGAACCACAAGGATCAGGGTACGACTTATGACCAATGCCACCACAATATCAACTAATCTCCCCGAAGGACGATATCTGGTGGGCTGTTAATCTCATCTAACCCTTAACAATAGGCGGAAGGGCTTTACAGACAATCGCTTAAACGTGCCCATACCTGACATTAATACAATGACATTCAGTATCGCTTGTCGGGATTGGATCCGAACTTTCTAGATACTTAAATTCCGACCAACGGGCTGACCAACGGGCTGCTTTAGGCCCAGGTTCTCTTTTTGTTCAATTAATTCAGCTCGCAACAATCAGACATTCAAATATTCGAAATATTTGATTAAAGAAATAGAGGGAACTAACAACTCAGAAGAGTTACTTAACAACTCAGAAGAGTTTAGCAAAATAAAGTGATTGTTATATTTGAATTTTGTTTATTTAGAATCAGTGGTTCTCAACCAGGGATGGTATTCAGGGGGTGGGGGTGCACGGACAGCAAAGAATATGCGTAATTCAATGAAAGATATAAAATAGAAAATCAATTTCAGCCATTAGCTATGTGATAGTTATCGTATCGTTTTTGTTACTTTTTGCTTTATTTTTTTACGAATGCAATGAGCTAGTAATACAATGAGATAGTGATAGAGCCTTAACAGCATAGAGCCTTAATGTTGTTTACTTTTAACGTACGCTCTTTACATAGTAGGCTCTACTAGAATGCAGGCCTATGTTTGGCTGCCTGGGTTACTACTACAACGGGTTCGTAAACTTGTAGATAGCGCCCTAGCCCGTGTGTTTCAGACCTCGGGGGGCTTAGGTTCTAAAGACCATAAAAAGGTGGGGAATAGAGATAATAAGGTTGAGAATCACTGATTTAGATCATAAAATTAAATATTGTTTTTTAAGAGTATAGTTTTTAATAGACTTTCTAGTTAGAATGCCTTAGTTAACATATTAGATAATGTCTTAAAACATGAAAGTTCATTTAATGAAGCCTACTTTTGATTTATTTATAGTTAGAATATAGAAGAAGCAAGCTAAAAACGAAAAGTAACAAAAGTTCACCAATATAAGTATATTTAATTTTTAATAGTTTTTAAATTCATGTAGTTGAGTTTTATTTCTTTACATTATCGATGATATACGCACACTAAAAGCACTTACGGTTTTAAAACACAAGAAATCAGTTAGATCTGACGCATGTATTTGAATATCTACTGATTAAAAATATATACACGTATTTAAATATATCATCAATGAATTCTTTAAAAGTATCAATTCCATAAAATAAGAAAGAAAATTTATTTGTAAATTACAAAATATTTATCCCTCACAGATATTAATAAAATATATAAGAGTAGTCCAAATGAAAGTGAGACATTTTTTCCTGTAATGGTTAATTGGTAGGAATATGTGAACATATAAGAAGTAACAGTGACAGATGAGCTACATATCCACCACACATAATCGCCTTGCCTGTTTAAGAAAGTGTCCAAGCGCTAGCTAGATTTTGGATACTTACATCACAAAATCTACTTAAAATATACTTTCTTAGATACTTTCCTCCATATTCATGAAGAGATTTTCAATTTCATATATTTTGCCTTGCGAGTAGTAAATGAAAGAACTGAAATGATATTTTGTATAATAATTTGATAAATTAAATTTCATACATATCTTTATATGCCTAAATGCAATTGTTTTCACATAAAGTGTAAAAATAATCACACAAAATTTACAAAAAAAGTATTGTAAAATAAGAACCAATGCAAAGATATTTAATTGTATATTTTAACTATTTCTAGAATAAAATGCAAAGAAAAAAGATATTTTACTAGGTTCTATGTCAACAATGACACGAAAACCGAGGAGTTCAAAGTTATATTTTTCTTCCTTTGCACTATCAGTTTAGTTGAAGTTTGAAAAATAGGTCTAAAAATAAAATTATTCAGAATGATTCATATTCAGAATCGTTCCCTTTGTATCCCATTCCAATGTCTTCCTGGCCCAAAATTGATGTTTCTATACGTCAAAATGTCGTATTCAAGTTTATCTGAAATGCTGCCGATACAAAAGTTGTTATTTTTCTTCGAACTCTCTGACAGTAGCTTTGCAATGAATCTTTTAGAATTTCGAATTATTCCTATGCATTAGGGCATTTTGAAAATGCTAACATAGATTTATTTTAAATGTAAATCGATTTTTTATGTCAGATGTAAAATAAATTACGAATTAAATATTTCTTTTGGAGTAATTTCTTCCTTTTTTTAATATTTTATTTTCCATTATTTGTAATTAAATAAAAAATATTTTCCGGAACCGTTATTTAAGGAAATATGTAATAATATATAGTAAATGTCGATAAAAATAAAGATTATTTATTTAGTTTACATAGTTATTAATGTAATTCAAAGTCTTTTTATGATATTATTATAACCAACCGTTTACAACGTTGAAATTCATGATACTTATTTGAAATAAAATTTTTAATAAATACTTTTAACGTAAATATTTTATTTTAGTTGAGTTTAGTCTTTAAACTAACCAACCAACAAACTAAACTTAATCATTGAACTGTTATGACAAACTTTATTCGATATTATTTTATTCAATTTTAATAACAGCAGTATGATTTATTTACACCTTCATAAGGATAATATGTATAGATTATAATATCTTTCAAAATCACTATCATTATCAGAAGTACTCTAATAAAAAGTAGTCCAATGTATGAGTTTTTTTTTGGCTTAATAAAACAGAATTTATCAGACATTTCCATTTTTTAAAAACTAATAAATCCTAATTTTAATAAAAGATTCATGATTTTCTGATTTTATAATTTCATATTTATTGCTATTAAAAATGTACTTCACACCGATTCAGTGTCCATTAATGTTATTTGAGCCAGTTACGGTAACTGATACTTTTCCAAATCGCTACAAAGTATCTTTCTTTCCATATTTTCTTTTTAATGCCGTATACATGAACTATTACACCGAAACCTACAAATAAACAATGTGAAAATGATTACGAATAATGATTAAGACACGACCCCATCGAGTAATGGTAAAATATGCACATTGCTGAATATAAATTACGAATTAAAATATGCACATTAAAATATGCACGTAAAATATGCACATTGCTGAATTTAATATTCGAGAGAATAGTTTTAATGGTAAAGAAATAATATGAAATTAGGGGAAACTGAGGCAAAGTCGCTCTAAGTACAAACAGGAACCATGACATGGTTTCTGTTTGTAACGGGGGAAATATCTGCTGAGTTAATGGGAGGCTAAGAATGGATTCCTGAGTCATCATAGATATTTTTGGAAGCGAAATCAAAGCGCGAATAAGTTAGTGTAGCACAGAATGGGCTGATACATTTTCTTTTCGAGAAATGAAAACATTTTAGGCATATTTCTATGACTCAGATTGCTAAAATAATTTTTCCTCGAGTGTTCTGTTTTCACCTTTTAAAAGAATATTAGTTTTTGTTTGATTATCACTCAGTAAAGTTCTTTATAAATATTTTTATATCATGTTAAATAGAAAAAACATATATTATAACTTCTAATTACATTTTGTATATACGTTCTTTTAAATTTAGGTGGACTTAATAGATTGTCGCACTATAAGAATTTGGAATTATACTCTCCCCGTATTTAAGAAAAAAATAATTGCTTATACCGAATCTAACGTAAAGTTCTGCAGTTCATTTAAAGCCAGTAACTAGAACTCTGGTTCAGTATCAATAAACAACCTTAAAACAATCTCATTAATAAGATTCTTTCACAAGGTATTTCACAAAGAACAACTGTATTGAGAGTAGGGAATTTTCAAATCCGAAAAGATTTAAAGGAGTTACAACCAGTTTCAGGTTAACATATATATTCCAACCCCAAAGTTTTAGAGAATTAGATGCCATGTTAATATTGCAAAATTCTCAAATTGGCAAATTGGTACTGGGGAAACAATTATTCACCCCTATAAGTTTAACGAAATTAAAATCCCTCCTTTTATTCTCTGGTACATTTGTAATTTATTAATTCTTATAAACATGAATTTTCAAATAAATGTAAAATTTTATGATTAATTTATTCAAGTTAACTCTAAAACAAATTAATTTTTAATTAATTATTTTCTCTCTGGGTGCCTAAATATTGATTTTCGGTTTCGTCACACCGAATTAATCCTGGATTCGTTGCCTTATAATTCATTAAATATTTATAATAAATATATCGCTATTTATACAGTAAGAAAAAGGGGAATATTTTTGTGATAACTGTAATTTATGTTACAGTTGCATATTGCCCCCCAAAAGTAGCTTAAATTTTATGGTATACATATTATACTCTTAAAACTTAGGTACCATTTAGAACTATGAACTATAAAACAATACTTTGGAAAATAATAGATATATTATATCTCTTAATTTAAAATGATCCCAAATTTTCATTTTTCACCTTTGATGCTAACTTTATTCAAAGAGACAAAAATTCTTTTTCTGTTGTGTATATATAATCATTTATGTCATATAACAGTTTGGCAATAGGTAGAAAGATCATTCAAGAGAAATTAAATGATAAACATTAACATCCAACATTTCCAAGAGTATTTCTCTAAGGATGACAAACAGACTGAGATTCAGAGAAATAAGGAATTTTATTTTAAATTTTATTTTCAAGAAATGTTATTTTTTAAGATGAATTAATGCATTCTGATTAATTGTATACCACATGGCAGACATCATAGTTATTCACTTAAAATTACTATTGTTCATTATGCGCGTGGGAGCCCTAATGAGACTTTGAAGTATAAATGCTCCAGAGGACAAAATTATGAAATTTCGTGATGCTTTTAAGGATAATACATCAGTCACAGGTGTCACTAAATACAATAAGATAAGAAAAATGGAATTTTTCTGCCTAGAATCCCATTTGAAAATTGTAAAGAATGCCAATCAAAATATTATGGAATATTGTTTAAAAATCACAGGAATACGATTATTCTTAGGTACATTCGAATAAGTTAATCTCACAGTACTAAAGGCTTTTACTAAATCTAGGCTCTCACGTCCAGGTTCAGATACACTAAACAAAATGTTTCCCCTAACATGTTATTTGTCACTATTAAGAAATAACAGGCAAAATATGATTTGAAATATTACTGTTTAAAGGTCCCTGCCATACAAATGAAATTCAGAAACAGTTTTAAAGTATAACAAATATTTAGAAAATAAACATGAATACCATTTTCTATTTCTTTGTAAGAGCATCGCATAGGTGAACTAACACTGCCCCTTACGAAAAGCACAGGAGCATGTCATACGCGAGATTCAAACCCGACCACATTTTGTGAAGGGTTATGACACTAACCACCGTAGGGCAGAATATTAACTATTATTAAAATATCTTCTTGTAAAATACAACTTTTTGCAATATACACTTCGCAAATGAAAAATTGGAACTTTGTAAGATACTTTCGGAAAGTTAACATTGTCTAAAGTTTTAGATATAATCATTACTTTAACTGCACTTTAAAGTAAAATGCTTTCAGAGATTGAGAAAGTCACCTCTCTGTCTAGGGCAGTAAAAGAAAGCTTCAAACATAGACAAACTACCGTCTGTATCTACTCTGCATGCAAAAACACTCTTCAGAGAAAAGTTTTAAAAGTATGAGCATTTGTTATCAACATTCCAATCCTGGTTTCAAATAGGACTGTTAGTGATCGAGTGCGGAAGAGTTTTTATTTTTTTTCCTTTATGCAGACAAGTTTTATGCATGTTTATGTCTGAAACGCATATGTCTGGCGCCAAGTCAAGAGATTCGTATCATGGTCGACATTTCTCGACTTGATATTCATTATAGATTTACATTAAATATAAAGATTTGTCTTTTAAACACAGTTTAAGGAGTAGACTAATTAAATGAATTTGTTTTGTGCTATCAGTAAAATTACATGTGACATAGAAAGAAGCAAAGGTCTCTATTACAATTGCTTGATAATTTGATTTTAAAAAAATCTAAAAATATATGATAGCTATTTTCTTGCTTATACTTGAAACTTTTCTTGACATAATATTAATTGGTTTAACTTACAGAACGACTTACTTATTGCGTATTTAAACTTTTATTGAGCCATACAATACCCGAAAGAAGTACTTATACAATACAAAAACCAATATCTATAGTTTGAGAAAGTTTACCATTATTTCTGACGGGTTTAATTCAAAACAGTTACTATAAACAACTGCAATAAAGAATACGGACCAATGAATATAAAATGCGAGACAGTTCTTTAAAACGTTTCTAAAATGGGAGGTATATATATTTGTAAAGTGTGTCTAAATATGCAATATGTTTCATACCACCATCCACAAAAACATCAAAAAAAGAATTATTTTTAAAAAATATTATGGTTATGGAATATAGTTTGTAAATAACATGTCTCACGCCAACATATATGTTTATATAAAAATCTATACAAAGTACATAAAAAATTTTCTAATTTTTCAACTTTCTGTTTTATAGGTAAAGTTATTTTTCTTATCCTGAAGATATATCAAAACTAAAATGAGACGTGAGTAAGAGTAATTTATCTTTTAGATTCTTCAATCTTTTTCTATTGCAATTTCAATAAGGTGCTGCTTTTTATGCTTGAAATTAAAAGCGCAGTTTTTTTCTATCTTGCTTTTTTAAACAACGCATTATTATCTCGCATTTTTACAAATTATTAGATCATATTTCATTTGCATCATGAAAAATTTTGATATACTTTCTGCTTTGATTCTCTTGCTGTTGAAATTAAATAAAAATAATATTTTATTTACACAGGAGAGTTATATCCCACAGCTGTGGCATTCTTTTCGCTTAAAAAATATTGCAATTATCTATATTTTTAACAGCTGCATTATTAATTTGAGTCTTGCAATTTTTAATATATTGCCTGTATACATTTTTATGCACGATGCATGCTAGACTTTAAACTAAGTTATAATTTATAAAAAAAGTTCAATATAGTAAAAATGTGAAAAAAAATTAAAACAAAGCTTTGTCAAAAATTGAAATGGAAATTTTTAATTCTTTGTCAATCTTTGTAAGTAAAAAAATGAAACAATATGTATTCTTTATCTCGCACGTTGATAATAGACACATTTTAGCTTTACCATTGAGTGGCATGATGCCATGTGACTCATGATACGTGTACAATTAAATGATACACCTGAAGACGCATTTCCAGGAGAAAATTGAGTCACTTGTATTTTAAAGTAAAAAGGGAAACAGATATGTGTTGTTTACTATGCACGTTGATAATAACAAGGTTTCGCCTTACCATTAAGTGGCATGATGCCATGCGACTCATACGTGTACAATTAAATTCTATCCCTGAAGACGAACTTACAGGACAAAATTGAGTCACTTGTATTTTAAAGTAAAAACGGAAACATATATGTCTTGTTTACCCAGCACGTTGATAATAGACAAGGCTTCGTCTTACCATTGAGTGGCATAATGCCATGAAACTCATATGCATACGACTAAATTATTCACCTGAAGACTCCCTTCCAGGAGAAAATTGAGTCACTTGTATTTTAAAGTAAAAAGGGAAAGAGATACGTCTTGTTTACCACGCACTTTGATAATAGACAAGGCTTCGCCTTACCATTGAGTGGCATGATGCCATGAAACTCATGATACGCATACGACTAAATGATTCAGCTGGAGACTTACTGTCAGGAAATAAATGAGTCACTTGTAGATCTCAGTAAATACATCTGATTCAAGGGTGGATACTTTTTCGACATTAGCTTATTAACGCAATAACAAAATAATCGCTTCACCTTAATTTACCTTCTTTATGGTGCTTGTTATTTTACAGATGATTTCATTGAATAATTTTCTGCTAATATCATTAATATGGCGGATAATTTTTTATATGCATTTTGGGTAATTTGAGGAAAAATGTAATGATCTAAAAAAACAATTCTTCAAACATTTGCGGTCGTCTTTAAGAATTATTTAAACAACGTTTTTATCTCTGCCTGTGAAGTTTTATACATTTCGCTTCAAACTTTACTTATTTTTGGACGATTACTTGTAATATAATAACTCCTTATTTATTTCCCAAAATGAAAGATTTATATATAACAAAAAACCTGGTATGTAGAAAAATTCAAATAAATTCTATTCTCCGAGGATTAGAGAAAGTGTTAATTTTTTATAGATAATTTGTTATTAATTCTAAAATTGAGATTGTTTTTTATTTTTTCCTTTGGCTCTTTTCTTCCCAATAAAATATAAAATTATATACAAAAAATCAATAAATTCAAAAAATTGATAATTTGTTCTAAAATATTGCGGATATCTTAAAAGTTCTGTAGATTTTTTTGAGATGTTACTGAAATGTTAGTATGTTGTTGTTTCCAAAATAGGAAAATAAATTATCCTTATTGATTTTTTTATCTTTACCTCTGTAATTGATTTCAACATTAAATGTTTTAAAAAATTACAAAACTATATTCTAATCATTAAAAAATGTTTTTGTAATAAAAATTTGAATCTCAAATATAAATATTCAAATATCACTGCCACTTTGAAATTGTTAAATAATGTTTCTGGAATATTTATCCCTAAATTAATCAAATATGTAACATACTAAAGCTACTGAATATGCAATATCTTTGCAAAAATAAAGCATTGCACGTTAATTCTTCCCTGAGATACAACCTTATTACCAAGCTGTTCACAAAATAAATTTTGTGAAACATTCTCGAGTTTCTAGCTTCATTTTGTTTGTAAAGGTTCATACAAGAACACAATGAAATGACTGCATTATCTTTTCGAATATACTAATACAAATGTGATTCTTGTAAACAATTTAAATTCTATGTAACTGAAAAGATATTAGTACAAATGAATCCTGATTATATAACAGTTCAAATTTCATATACAAGTAGCAAGATACCACTGCCACTCAAAAACTAATAAGTATACTTCCGTCATATTTATTCCTAATCGAAACAAATATTTAGCATATTTAAGCTACTTAATATGCAATATCTCTACACAAATGAAACATTCCACATCAACTCTTCCATGAGATAAACCTTTATTACCAAGCTGTTCACAAAATTACTTTTGTAAAACTCCTTCTTAAGTTTCTAGTTTCATTTTCTGGCTATAGTTTTATGCAGATGCCAAATTACATGACTGCATAAATCTTTCGCATATACTAATGCAAATTGCCCTTAAAAAGTATTTATATTGCATCTAAAGGAAACACTTTTAATACAAATGAATCTTGATTGCATAACAGTTCAAAACTCAAATGTAAATTACCAGATACTCTGAATTTGATAAAGTATACTTTCGTCATAATTATCCCTAAATAAAACAAATGTTTAACATACTTAAGATACTAAAAATGCAATCTCTTTACACAAATAAAACATTGAATATCAATTCTTCCTTGCGATACAAATTTATTATCAAGCTGTTACAAAATTACTTTTGTAAAACTCCTTAATGTCTAGTTTCAATTTCAGGCAAGAGGCTTATGCAGAGGTACAAGAATGTGATTCCATTAGCATTTCACTGATACTAATACAAATTGTCCTTAAAAATCGTTTAAATTACATCAAAAGGAAACATTTTCAATACAAATGAATACTGATTGCATAACGGTTCAAATGTCAAATCTAAATAGCTAGATACCACTGCTACTCAAAAATTGATACAGTATACTTTCAACATAATTATCCCTAAATAAAACAAATATTTAACGTACTTAAGCTACTGAACATGCTATATTTTTACACAAATGAAACATTGCACATCAATTTCTCCATGAGATACACCCTTATTACCAAGCTGTTCACTAAATTACTTTTGTAAAACTCCTTCTCAAGTTACTAGTTTCATTTTCTGGTTAAAGGTTTATGCAGATTCACAAGAACGTGACTGTATAGGACTTTCGCATATACTAATAGAAATGATTCTTATAAAAAATTTAAATTGCATCTAAATAAAGCATTTTCAATACAAATAAATCCTGACTGCGTAGCAATCAAAAACATAAATTACCAGATACTACGGATAGTAATAATTTGATAAACTATTCTTTCGTGATAATCATCCCTAAATTAAAAAAAAGTACTTAACGTATTTAAGCTACTGAATATGCAATATTTCTACACAAAGAAAAAGTTATAAATCAATTCTTACACCCTTATTATCAAGCTGTTCACCAAAATGTCTTTTGTAAAACTCCTTACATTTCTAGTTTCATTTTTTGCTAGACGATTGGACAGATTCACAATAACGTGACTGCATAAGTTTTCGCATATACTAATACAAATTGCCCTTATAAAATCATTTAAATTACATCAAATGGAAACATTTTCAATACAAATGAATCTTCATTGCATAACAGTTCAAATGTCAAATAGCCAGATACAACTGATTCTCAAAATTTGATAAAGTATACTTTCATCATGGTCATTCCTAAATAAACAAATTCTTAACGTACTTAAGCTACTTAATATTCAATATCTTTACACAAATGATACATTGCACATCAATTCTGCCAAGAGATAAAACTTTATTTTTACACTGTTTACAAAATTACTTTTGTAAAACTCCATCTTAAGTTTCTAGTTTCATGTTCTTCTAGAGGTTTGGCCAAATTCGCAAGAACGTGACTGCATAAGCTTCCGCATATACTAATACAAAGTGGCCTTAAAATCATTTAAATTACATCAAAAGGAAACATTTTCACTACAAATGAATCCTTATTGCATAACAGTTCATATGTCAAGTACAAACAGCCAGATACCACTGATTCTCAAAATTTTATAAGGTATACTTTCGTCATGATCATCCAAAATAAAAGAAATTTTTAACGTACTTAAGCTACTTAATATTCAATATCTTTACACAAATGATACATTGCACATCAATTCTTCCAAGAGATAAAACTTTATTACTAAACTGTTTACAAAAGTAATTTTGTAAAACTCCTTCTTAAATTTCTAATTTTATTTTCGAGTTAGAGGTTCATGCAGATTCACAACAACGTGACTGCACAGAACTTTCGCATTTACTAATACAAATGATTCTTATAAATAATTTAAATTGCATCTACATGAAACATTTTCAATACAAATGAAGCCTGATTGCATAAGAGTTCAAATACCAAATATAAATTACTACATACCACTGATACTCCGAATTTGATAAAATACACTTTTGTCATAATCATTGCTAAATAAAACAAATATTTAACGTGCTTAAGCTACTGAATAGACAATATCTTTACACAAATGTAACAATGCACATCAAATCTTTCATGAGATTCACCCTTATTATCAAGCTGTTCACAAAATTTCTTTCGTAAAACTCCTTCTTAAGTTTCTAGTTTCATTTTCTGGCTAGAGGTTTATGCAGATGCACAATTACGTGAAGCATCTGGTGCATTAAAACTGTGCCGTAATGTAATTTATCTGCCGGCGGAGAAACTTTTTGGCTCCAAGCATAACTCCTGAATTGTTTGGATGAGATGAAGGCAAACTTCGTAACTGCAGCATGAGATAATTTTTAACGTAAATTAGAGTATATCATCAAGGGCAGAATATCACAGAATTTTGTACGGTCAGCATAGGCAGGTTTAGAACGTCTTAAATTATTTGAAATATTTTTAAAATTTTAAGTGTCGTAACTGTTTTAATTAAAAATTGTTTATTTGATAAATATTTCAAAATTGTAGTATCTTTAGATTTGATTAGAGAAAACATTGAATTACGCGAAACATTAGCTCACCCACTGTATGTAGGTTAGGAAAAAGATTTAAGCTAATTTCGAAATTTTAGCTGAATAGATAGTATATGAAGAGCTGTATAGAATAAAATGTTTTATTCTAATCACATTGTTACTAAATAATCGGAAATTTCAATTGCAATAGTTAATTTTTTCGTTATTTAATAATAGTTAGTCTCAGCACAAGAGAGAGAGAGCTTTTGAAGAGATTGTGTTTGACTTACAATTTTTGAAAAATACTCAATAATTTTCCATTCGTTTTCAAATTATCTCTTTTAATGGCACTAGTTACCATTTAGTGCAGAATTTTTTTTTAATTGAAGTAGTTTTGTTCTGAAAAAAAATTAATGGAAAATGAGAGAATTTTATGTGATCGCGTCTTTCATTTAAATTTACTGGTAAATAAATAATAAAATTCAATTAAAATTCGATGTGGTACCGATTGACTATTATTCATATTTGCTTCACTTTAAGAATGATTTCTCGAAAAATCTTGTAAATCTATTTTTTTTTCTATGCGGGACACAAGTAGAAATTTCTTGCGAACATCGTGCTTTCTTCTGTCTAATTCTTGCAAACATGGTGATATTGCACGTCGTTTTGGCTGTACTTATTAAAATAGAAACATCCTCTTATATTTAGAATGAATCGATAAAGTTGCTTTATTTTACCCATGAAACAAGTTCCAAAGATTGTTTTCTTATAGTTCGAGAGATAGTTCGAGAGTTTATGATGGCATTTATCATTTATATATTACTAGTAGCGGACATTAGTATCAAAAGTACTTACAATTTAAAAAACCTATTCAAAATTTTAACAAATAAGTATTCTTATGTTCTCTCTATTTTCGACGCGTCTCATTCTTACAAACATGGTACAATTGCACATTAAAAAAATGGAGCTATTTCTCATAAACAAGGAAATTTGATTAAATTAGATGTTGCACCGATTAACTATTATTCATATTTGCTTCATTTTAAAAATTATTTCTCGAAAATTCTTGTAGATCTATTTTATTTTTTTTTGTATGTGGGACACGAGTAGAAATTTCCGACTAATTCTTACTAACATGGTGATTTATTCCGTCTATTTTTTACAAACAGATTGCACTTCGTTTTGACTGTACAGAATAAAATATAAACATACTAGTGCATTTAGTATAAATGGATATAGTGACTAAACAAAATAATATTTTTTAAAGAAAGTTAAAGTTTTAATAATGACATTCATGATTTATAAATTAGCATTAACGAATAACATGCTGAAAGTACAACAAAATTCTTAAGCATACGACGTTGAAACAAGGTTATAAAAATTTTATTACTTTGAAATTGCAAAAATTGCCACATTACAAAAAAGTTATGAAAATAAAAGTTTTTTACAACAGATTCGAATATAAAGATCCGTCCAAAAATTAACTGAGTAAGAAGCTTAAAAATATCTGAATGTGGCTCCAAATATGTTCAACGGTTGTCCTTTGGGGAATCACGTAGCTCCTTTACTGGAGATATTGGTAGTTACATTCTAGAAGCTCACATATACTGGAAATTGAATTCAAGTTTCTTATATAACT